>CANTUT010000039.1:5000-262500 GCA_947687605.1 Reutealis trisperma
TCTTCACCTAATCCAAGTTCTTATGGCTCTTCGACCAGAATGTGAAGTTGTGTGTGCCTCTTTGCTACATCGACATCCTCTTCCAACTTTGAACATGGCTATCCAAGAACTTATCTTTGAGGAAACACGCCTTGGTCTTGGCAAGCAATCAAATTTTGAATTAGCTTTTGCAACCACACGATCTTCAAATCCGAGGAATAGCAATCAACTATGTAAGAATTGTAATAAACCTGGTCATAATTTTGCTAATTGCCCTACTGTAGAATGCAGATACTGTCATGATCATGGTCACATTCTTGAGCATTGTCCAATTCGCCCACCACGACTAAAGGGTGGATATTCTAAAACCAAGACTTTCTCCAAAACTGGATTGACTTCAGTCAGTGCTGCCACCATAGAAACCTCTACTGCCATCACAATGAGTGATCTTGAGGCCTTACTCAAATAGGTTATCTCTTTCAACTCCTCTGCCGCTATGTCTGTCATTCTAGGTAATTCAAATTGGCTTTTTGACTTTGCCTGTTGTAACCATATGACCACTAATATTAATATCTTGTCCTCTACTACACCTGCTTCTTTCTTACCCCCATACAAACAGCAAATGGAACTAAAATGCACATCACTCATATTGGTCATGCCTCTACCTCTAATCTTAGCCTCTCAGACACTTACTATATCCCAAACCTGTCATTGAATCTTACCTCAGTTGGTCATTTATGTGAAAAAGGACTAATTGTGAATTTTTCTCATTCTGGTTGTCAGGTACAGGATCCGCAGACGGGGCAGATTCTTGGGGCGGGTCGCTGGGTGGGACGATTATTTGAGCTCATATTTCTTCATCTTCCTCAACGATCTGTTTCTGCCACTACTACTACCACTTCTCCTATTCTTCAATGGCATTTTCGCCTTGGTCATGCTTCTGCCAATAAAATTCAGTCTTTAATTTCTCGAGGATTGTTAGGTTCCATAAAATTTGCGTCATTTCAATGTTTAGAATGTCAACTTGCCAAACAACCTGCATTATCTTTTAATCATAATAATTCCATTTCTGCCAGTCCATTTGACTTAATTCATTCTGACATTTGGGGACCTTCTCCTGTTTCTTTAGTAAATGGTTTCCGTTATTTTGTGTTATTTATTGATGATTATTCTCATTTTACTTGGATATATTTCTTGAAAAATCGTTCAGAGTTACCACATATTTATGTTACATTTGCAAATATGATTAAAACTCAATTTTCCTCCACAATTAAAATTCTTCGCACAGATAATGCCATGGTATATCAGGAATCATCTTTGCTTCATTATCTTCAACAACAAGGCACAATCATTCAACATTCCTGTCCTCACACTTCGCAATAGAATGGCAGAGCTGAACGAAAACATCGTCATATTTTAGACTCTGTTCGTGCTCTTCTCCTCTCCGGTTCCTATCCAGAAAAATTTTGGGGAGAAGCAGCACTCACTTCTATTTATAATATTATTCGGGTACCTACCTTAGTACTCAAAAATCTATCTCCTTTTGAAAAATTGTATGGCAAAATTCCAAACTATAAAATTCTTAAGACCTTTGGTTGTGCATGTTTTGTTCTTTTACAACCTCATGAACATACCAAATTAGAACCTCGTGCTCGTTTATGTTGTTTTTTAGGTTATGGGATTGAACACAAAGGTTACCGATGTTGGAATCCTATTTCTAATCGACTTCGCATTTCTAGACATGTTACTTTTTGGGAAAACACCATGTTCTCCTCTCTCTCTCTAAGTTTCACACTTCAGTCACTACTAACTCATTATTTTTTACAGACCCTTCTGTCGAGTTATTTCTTACCTCTGTTATAGGTGATGTTGCTACAATTGAGCCTGATACATCCCCACCTGATCCGCCTGAACCAGCTCCAACTGTTGATTCTGCACCTGCCCATGACTCTGAATCTTCACCTGCTCCTAACACCAATCTTCGTCGTTCAACCCAGGTAAGAGAAACTCCTAGTTACCTTCAAGATTTTCATTGTTATTCTGCCATTGCAACTCTTCACGAGCCTCACTCTTATTGCGAGGCTAGTATTGACCCTCTTTGGCAGCAAGCTATGACTGAGTAAATTCAAGCATTGGAGAAAACTCACACTTGGGATCTAGTTGATCTTCCTCCAAACAAAATCTCAATTCGTTGTAAATGGATCTACAAAATCAAAACTCGCTCTGATGGGTCTGTAGAACGTTACAAAGCTCGTTTAGTAGCCAAGGGATATACTCAAGAATATGGCATCGACTATGAAGAAACCTTTGCTCCAGTTGCCCGGTTGACATTTGTTCATAGTCTATTAGCCATTGCTGCAGTCCGTAAATGGAAACTTTTTCAGATGGATGTTAAAAATGCCTTTCTAAATGGTGACTTATCTGAAGAAGTTTACATGAAACCTCCTCCTGGATATCACTCTTCTCATAAAGTCTGTAAACTTCGCAAAGCTCTGTATGGACTTAAGCAAGCTCCTAGAGCATGGTTTGCCAAATTTAGTTCAACTTTTACTCAATTTGGCTTTGTCTCCAACAATTATGATTTAGCATTATTTGTTCACCACACTGATCATGGAATTATATTGTTGTTGCTTTATATTGATGATATGATCATTACAGGTAGTGACAGATCTGGTATTTCTGAAGTCCAAACTTATCTCCGCCAGCATTTTGAAATGAAGGATCTTGGCACTTTCAACTATTTTTTGGGTCTTGAGGTTTCTTATAATTCTCAAGGCTACTACTTGTCTTAAGCAAAGTATGCATTTGATCTCCTTTCCCGAGCAGGTCTAACTGACAGCAAAACTATTTCAATTCCTTTGGAATTCAATTGTAAACTTACTCCTCTAGATGGCACTCCTCTTGATGATCCTACTTTGTACCGTCAACTAGTTGGAAGTCTTGTTTATCTCACTGTTACTAGACCAGATATATCATATGCTGTTCATCTGGTTAGCCAATTCATGACTGCTCCTCGATCATCTCATTTTGCTGCCATCATTCGGATCCTTCATTATATCAAAGGAACCATTTTTCATGGACTACTTTTCAATGCCAATACTCTCTTGGTATTATCTAGCTATTCAGATGCTGACTGGGCTGGTGATCCAACTGATCGTCGGTCAACCACTGGTTATTGTTTCTTTTTGGGAGATTCTCTTATTTCTTGGAAAAGTAAGAAACAAACTGTCGTTGCTCGCTCAAGCACCGAATATGAATATCGTGCTCTTGCTGATGCTACATCAGAATTACTTTGGTTGAAACGATTACTCTTTGATATGGGTATCAACCATCACTCTGCCATTATACTTCATTGTAACAATCGAAGTGCAATCCAGATCTCTCACAATAACGTATTTCATGAGCGAACAAAGCACATTGAGATTGATTGTCATTTTATCCGTCATCATATTCTTCAAGGCACCCTTATCTTACAATCAGTCCCATCAGCTCATCAAACGGCAGATATTTTCACCAAAACACATCTTCCAACTCGCTTTCAGGATCTTCTAAATAAACTCAAGCTGGCCTCCACTGTACCACCTTGAATTTGAGGGGGGGGGGGGGGGGGGGGGGTGTTAATGAAAGTCAATAATCACCATGGAAGTCAAAGACAATCCTCACCTACCATTTGACAATCTTGTATCTGTCTGTAAATTAGTCAGAATATCAGCTAATAAACACATGTAAATATGCCACAAATCATACCATTAATTGTGCTACAATGGCTATATATATACCATTGATTATTCACTGTAAAATACACAATTAATACAAATTCTCTCTAAAACATTCTCTCAACTAACAAGACTAAAACTTGAGGTCGGTTTGACTTGATTACACTTTTAGCTAGCTTCTCATTATCTCTATTTTGATGAAAATATGGAAAAAAAATATATTTTTTTAAAATAAAGCGAAATTTTACATATATATTGTATCATATATATTTCTTACTGCATTTTCATTATAAGAAAAGAAATATAATAAGTATATCAAAAATTATATTAAATGTAATTGAAAATTAAACACCCTCATAATTAAAATTCGAGCTTATAACTAGATACAATTATATTAGAATTTCATATAGATGCGGTTTATGTTTATCAATTATTGAAACATCTAAAATTTTTTATTAGACAATGTCATTCATGTGTTTTTTATAAGAACTTTCGTATAACATATATATATATATATATTTGAGTGAACTTTCGTATAATAATTTAAGAAGTTAAAAACGAATATAGGAGGGGC
This sequence comes from Reutealis trisperma, assembly GCA_947687605.1. Taxonomy (NCBI): domain Eukaryota; kingdom Viridiplantae; phylum Streptophyta; class Magnoliopsida; order Malpighiales; family Euphorbiaceae; genus Reutealis; species Reutealis trisperma. The sequence continues at coordinate 9,270 of CANTUT010000039.1, forward strand.
CTTGTAAGACGCAAAATGCATTTTGGTGGAGATAGGGCAGCCAATTGTTATTTAACACAAATAATAATAATGAATCATCCCTACATTGGTTTTTTTACTTTTTTAACCATCTATATACTTTACCTTTGTTTTTTTTTTTTGGTCATCATTTGTAGATTAGGAATCTTCCTAATTGCAATATATATACGCCCTATAATTTTACAAAATTATTTAGGTATATTAATTATTTTCTAAATAAATAATAATTTTTCACGCTATCTTTTTGAGTTTGAAATTTGAATTTTGAGTTGATTGAAAGGGGTTTATGGAAAAGAGAGAAAAACTCTTAGGATCCTTTAAAATTAAATTTTTTAAAAGTGCTTTTTAATTAAAATTTTTTATTTTTTTTAAATTACTTTTAAGCCATTTCACATAAATATAGTATGTTACACAAATGGATAGCCTTTTTCTTTAATATTTTTTACTAAATTAATGACAACTATTTATAATTTGAAAAACTTTAACTTGAAACTTTCTACTTCTTATCATTTAAAAAAATGAAAAAATCAAATAAATCACACTTTATTGGCGTTAGTGCAATTTTTTTAAAGGGAAAGGAAGTGCCAAGATGAAATTATTTAAAAAATACTATAGACTTACGTTAAATAGATTTATAATAATAGTGTAATAAGGATACTATTGTATTTTTAAATATAATTTTTCTTGAAAATTATAAATACATCAAACAAAAAGTTAGTGCAATTCCTAAGGAAAATTATTTAAGAAAATTGTTCCACCCTAAATTTGTTTTTTTAATTATCTATAATTCTATATATTTTTCTTTTGTCTTCATTAGCAAATTAGGTATTTTTTGTAATCCTGTCATTAAAATGGTCAGTTGATTTCAGAACAGTTTCGTCACATTAACCATCACTTAAATAGGTAAAAATTTCTTGATATATATTATAATTTAACTTTCATCTTTTGTTAAATAAAAGGCTTGTTTGTATGTGCGGTTAGGAATTGGGAGTCAGTGTTTGGTATTTGAATTCTCATTTCATAGAAGATACTTTGGTAAATTTTAACTTTTGAAGTAATATTTCAAATTTAATTAGCATTTCAAAATTATAATAAAAAAAATTGAAAGCTAAAATTTTTATTATAAACATTTAGTCTCCTAATCAGTATAACCTAATTTACTAACCTTAATTATTGACTACTAGCCGTTAATAACTAATTGCAACCACGAAATTAGATATATCTAAAAATTAAAAAATGTATATTTTAATTGAAATTTTTTTAATTGGTCAAACTTGTATGAAATAAGATTTTAAATATATATATATATATGAATGTATGTAATAATTTCCCTACTTATATATAAATTTTAGATGTCAAAATGTGATAGCTAGAAGGCCTAAGGAATCCATCATATGTAATCTAATTTGTCTTTTGGGATACCCAGAAACCATTTTTCAATATATACCAGACTCTTGTTTTTCTTTTTCATATATGACCTTTTTTTTTTCCAGTTAATATATATCATTACTTGTATATATAAAGTCTTCTCTTCTGTATACAAGTCTCCCAAAACAAGAGTCTCCTACATATACATATACCTCTTTTAGGCTTTTCAAGAACAAGAAAAGAGAGAATTATAAATTTATAAACAAATTACAATATAATGCCTTCTTCAAGCCCTAATTTTGAACTCACCTTGGGTTGGAAACTATCCTATGTGCCCGAAAGACTACCTGACTTGATAGAGTTATCAAAAAATGAAAGTGATGAGGTAAAGCTATTGGTATTGAATGATCATCTTCTCAAGTATCAACAAGAATTGATATTTTCTGCAGTTTTTAAACAAGAACTTTCTCAATGCAGGCTCCTTCTAATGGATGGTAATAAGTCTTTTTCTTAATATTTTTTTAATTAATTCCCTGATGTAATTTTTATTTATTTATTTTTATCTTTGTTGGGGTAGTTTCTATATAGTAGTAGAATTAATTAAGGATTTTTTTTGTTTTGATAAATGTAGCAATGGAGACCTTAAAAGAGGAAATCAGGAAAATAAAGAAGAACATGAGGCTTGAACCAGCAGCTGGTGATGTTTTAGCAGATCAAACAAAGGAGAAGAAAGGCTTTGATAAGGAGCAACAAATGTTATTATTAGATTTGAATTACCCTTCTTCTGATCAGCAATGGACTAATCACCCTACTCATCATCAGGTATTTCTTTTGGGTGTATCATGAAATTCTTTTACTGATAAGAGTGTCTAATATTTTGAATTATGAATCAGAGTACTGCAAAACTACTGATCCAAGGGTGTATTATATTATAATTATAACAATACATATAATATTCTTATTCTTATTATAAATATTAATATTAATGTTTTTTTATCTTTTACCTGGTGAATATATATTATAATAGAGTACTTCAAACACTCGGCTACTAAATTATTAATTTATATGACGAATATATATTATAATAATAAATATTAGCATTTGTATTATTGATATTATCATTATTATTGTTATAATTTTTTTTTTATCAATGTTTTGATAATGGATATATGATTTCTTTGTATGCTTAATTTTAGGCTACTTTATATGATACTACTCTCTCCATTCTGAAAAAAATGGCCATTAAGAAAAAATCATCATTTTTAAGATGGTAATAACTTTATTATAATTTGTCAAAAATACCCCCTATTAATTGTAGTATAAATTAGGAAAACATCTCTTATGCTTGGGCAATAGAATGATAAATTAGCCATTTTACCATTTTTTTTATTGGGTTGCTAAATGACTATTTATTTATGAATAAAACTAAATTTTTTTAATAGCCACTTTTTTCAGAATAGAGAGAGTAATCTTCAAATGGTAGAACAAGTTCCCATGGACTTGAATTTGAGTGCAAAGAGAGAGTCGGTGAACGGTAAGCTGAAGCCATTAACACAACCAATTTGGAGAAACAAAAGAAGATCATGGACCCCTGAGCTTCATGCTAGGTTTGTGGTGGTTCTTCATTTCCTAGGAGGCCCTCAAGGTAATCACACCTCTTAAATTTCTAATTATTAATACTTTCTTCCATTCCAAAATATTTATTGTTTTAGAAAAATTTTTTGCTTTCGATCTACTTATCGTTTTAGAATTTTAAAAACATATTTATTATTTTTTTCCAAACTTTACTCTCCATTTTTTTACGACTAAATATTTGCATAATTATTTTTTTTTCTTCATCAAAATAAATAAAGTGTATTTTAGTTTTTTATTTTAAAATTATAACAATTAATAAATTTCTTAATTTATGTGTCAAAAATTTAAATGATAAATATTTTGAAACGAAAAAATAATTAATTTGTCAATTATTTTTTAATATAACTTCTATTAATTGAAATCGAACTCGTTGTTTTAAAAATAATTTTAATAGTACCATTTAAAAAAAGACTCAATAATTAATTATTATAATTATTATTGCAAGACGAATTTTGAGATTTTAATTTATTTATGTGGAGTTCTAATGGTTTTATATTTTTCTAATATATATATATATATATAAGGACCCAGTTCGTTGCATGGATACCTCTGAATCTCTGATAATTATCCTTTATTCTCCCATCAGATTTTTTTATTTTTGTTGTATTTGGTTTATTGTGTGCAGTGGCTACACCCAAGCAAATAAGAGACCATATGCAGGTTGAGGGGCTGACCACCAATCAAGTGAAAAGCCATTTGCAGGTTTTTATTTTCTTAATTCCCATATATATATATATATATATATATATATATATATATATATATATATATATATATTCATTTGATTAATTAAACATTTTCATGATTAATACATACCGTAAATCTTAATTTATAAAAAAAATATAGATAGAACGAATTAAAATTTAAAAAAAAATAATATTTTTTAAATTCAGACATGATTTATGAATATATCAGCCATATACTTCTAATTAATTATGCTAAAAGTATATAATAATAATAACTACTAATTATAAAATAATTAATTATTAGAACATCAACACATGTATAGAAGTCCTATTCTCAACTGATAATTAATCATGTGGTTGTTGGAAAACATCAACCCTTTATACACAATGACACACCAAACAGAATTGCGCAAATAATTACTAAGAAAAATGTAAAATGTAAAACTAGGAAAAATATTTGTTGAATATTCATCGGTGCATATCTTCATCTCCACTTATTTTCTCTAGGGTTATCTTCATGGCTGTGGCCAAATAAAAAAAATTAAAAAAAAAAAATCAGTAAATGTCTTTGAAGAAAATTGTCTATTAAAATTACTTTTTACCCATATTTTCCAAATGATAAAGGATTATTGAAAATATAATTAATATAGAAAGTGAAGAAAATAAATACAGAATGTGAATAAATTTTATTAATTATTTTTCTTGATTATTTTTTTCCCTATCTATATATATATATATGCTTCCTTATGATTAATTATTAAACAGAAATATAGGCTAAACTGGAGGAGGTCTCCTGATCATAATACAAGTCATGATAATTTACTGGGAAAATCAAAGTTGTACTGTAGTGATCTACCAATTGCAGCAGCTGGTAACTTCACCATCGCAGACATTAATTAATAGTTGATCAAGACTCTACGCTCCTACAAAGAGAGCTTTGGCTACCTAGCTTGTATGTATAGTTTCTGGTTATCATTAATAATTGCCATGAAATGGCAATATATATAGAGGAACAGTATATATATATATATATATATATTGATAAAATAAAAATTTGTTTCAATTCTGTTGTCTATAGAGTTGCTCTGAATAATGCTTTTAATTATTAAAACATATTAATGTCTTCCAAATAATTTTAGTGGTTTCTCATCATACTCCCTTTGTCTAGAATAGATAGGCTTTTTTTTTTTTTTTTGTCTGTCTCAAATTATAAGCCACTTTTCTTTTTTAAAAAATAGTTAATTTATTAATTTAATAATATATACTTATTTAATATATTTCATCATTAATGCACCACTTTTTATCAATAAATCATTAATTAATTTTATTGAACTATTAATGAAAACGTGAAAAAGTTGAGTTGCTGGCACTTTAATCAATAATGAAATTTTAATTCTTTTTATCAAAGTATTGCAACTTTATTGATTTTGAAACTTAGCATTTAAAAAAAAAAAAAAAAAAAGAGGAGTACTAAACAATAGTTACCTTCGAATAATTATTTACTAATACAAGTGAAAGAGTATTTATGGAAAATATTAAATAAAAATCATAATTTTAATTAAATTAATCATTTTTTTTAATCTTTGTGAAAATATAAGTAGGCTTATCTTTTTTGAATAGAGAAAGTGAATTAATTTAATCAATATATTCAAAATTATTCCTTTTTTTTATTTTATTAATAACCACTTTAATGGCAATATTAATAATTTATGGAAAATTTGAGGATAATATAAATTATATTTTATATATATATATATATATATATATATATATATATATATATATATATATATATATATATATATATATATACATTAATTCTCAATAAGGATTAAGTCATAAAAATTCTACAATAGTAAAATTTTTTCTTTATAAGATTTTGATTAATTAATAAGTAAATTTATTTTTCATCTTGACAGTGGATAAATCTAGCAATTGCCTTTAAGCTTCCAACATGACCTCAAGCCCACCTCTCAAAAAGTATAAATGGACTTTTTTTTTTTTTTTTTGAATAAAGTATAAATGGACTTAGAAGGTTAGATGAAGACATCGTCAAAAATAGTTTGTCGCCAAGGTGCTCATTTGCTGGCTTAGGCCTCCCTTGTGAGGTTTTTAATCCCCACCCCAAACTAGCTTTATCAAACAATGAGCTGGAATCCCTTACATGCTTTGATCATATCACAAATACATAATTATCTATGTTGAGAACTCAACACATTTTAGCCATTGACATATTAAGATAGGACAAATCGCCTTATTATGATATCTAGTCAAAGTAAAATCTTAATATGAAGCAGTCATATTTTGGCTAATCTCTTTACGCATCAATAAAAAAGAATCATCTGTATACCAATTAATTTTCTTTTTGTTGGCATATATTGTGTAAGACAAATATTCTCACTTATCGCATTTTTAACTTCATTTTACAATTTTTTCACTTCATTCTCTCATTAAAATACTCTTTTTTGAAATCTTAAAATTCAAACAAGCGACTGAGACATTAAAGAGATATTGTCAAATATAAACTTAACACTTTGTTATTTATTTGCTCATCTTTCAAGAGTACAATAAGTCATTTAAGACCCAAACTCAAATTAAAAGATTCATCACTTTTTTTAAAGATATCTCGATCATCACATTTTATTTATTAAAATTCAAAATTAAAATTAGACCATAGTTGAATTTTTTTAATGATCCAAAAAACGAACCCACAATATACATTTTTTTTTTGGTTGCTCAAAGCCATAATGCAATTCACTTTACAGAAAAATAAAAGAGTATTTTTCTTTTTAAATATAAACGAACATAAATGATTTATTTTTTATTGAAATAAAAAGATGAATTAAGTATGATCTTACATTATATAAAAATTGACTCGTCATGTGATCTTAAATCTCACAATTACATTAGAAAACACAATATAAAATCCTAAGTTAATTAATTAGTATTGTTTCATAATAATTAACCTCACCATGTAAATACATTTAATTTTTCCATTATTGGGAGAAAAAATAAAAGTTGTTACAACTTGAATGAACACTTGTCAAGGTTTGTTGAATGGGAATCTGAAAGAAATCTGCACAAGTTAGTTTAAATGGGGAATCTGATTTTGATTTCTTATGAGAAGAAGATAGAGATGGGATGGGGTCTTGAAAGCAAATAAAATAAAATAAAACAATAACAAAAATAAATATATTTAACATATGTCATATGTAATAGACAATTTTTTAGTCTTACCCATGAGAAGAAATATACAAAACGTGGCTACATATTCCTGCACAAAACTTGGCTGTTTAATTTGTGCAATTATGATGAAGTACCTAATTTAGATATTCTCCAATAATGACAACAGAGTGAAATTTATATACCTTTTCAACATTAGATTCTTTCTAATATCAATAAATAAATTTAACAATTTTTCTAGCTAGTGCAACTATTGAAATTAAAATCAAATTAAATAAATGAAAAATAAAAAATTTTGACTTATTACTTAAAATAGTAATAATTATTAATTTAATTATATATATATATATTTTAAATAATTATATTTTATCTAAAATTAAATAACTTCACTTAACTTAACAGTCAAATAATGATTTTGTTGTTAAATTTTTGAATCATAATTTTATTTCTTGTTGTAGTGTTTTATTGGTGAGAAAATAATTTCATTTTTTTTAGATATAAAAAAAATGATTTTTATTGTATATATTATATTGATATTCTTGAATGAGAATTGTGTTTTAATTTGTTTTAAGGAAAATTTATGTGTATATTAAGTACCAATTATGTATTTTTATTTTTACATATGCTTTCAAAATAAAATAAAATATATTAAAATATATTATATTTTAAGAGGATAAAATAAAAGGCCATAAAAAAAAAGAATATAAAATAAAAGGTATAAAGTAAAATGGTTTCTTAATTATTAAGGAAATGTAACAAGGAGCTATAATAGAATCTAGGGGCAGCAATTAAAGTTAACATGAATTGAATGAAGGTTTTAATTTTTTTTTTCATTTGCAATAAACCCAAATTAAACAGTATGGCTAACAAGGATTTTACACTTGCACAAGCACATTTCTAGGTAGGTCAAAACTGTGTACTCATGGTTAGTGGACCAACCTCTTTTATAGAAAACTGTGGGATCAAAAGCTCAGGATTATTCTATTTTTAGTTTTTACATTTTCTTTTGGTTGGTTGATTCTTCTTGCTCTCATGGTGTTAATATACAATTTTTTATATTAATCACTTAATATTTTTTATATTTAATTAATTTAAGATATTCTAATAAATATCGTATGTTTATCTCACATCTTCAACATCTCTTTTTGGAGTTTTCAGTCTTGGACTTGTCCATGACATTCATGAGCCCTGGATGTCATGGACAAGATGCCACAACTCAAAAGCCACAAATTCTTTATGAATTGATAGGTACAATTTTATTGAAGAATAAGAATAACCATGTAATTTTGAGATAATAAGTTATTATTTAAATAGTTAAACTCTAGTTTATTATATGATGTAGTCACTATCAGTTCTCTTGATGAAAAAAAAAAAATTGAAATTTCTCATGGATATAGGTAGATTGCCGAATCAATAACGTAAATCTTATCTTTTTTATGATTGCTTATATTATTTTTTGTTCATAAATTAAAATCAACCAATCCATGAAAAAATAATAACAAATATGACATGTTCGATAAAATACAAGAGAGATGAGTTCAAGTGTTTTCTTTAAGCATGCGTTTTCTTTCTTTCTTTTATATTTTTTTTTTCCAAATTATCGTCAACAGCATGTTAATAAGCTCCAATTCAAGATCCTTCCAGTCGGAAGTTAAAATTGTTACAGATGGAAAAGCTAATACACTTAATTGATACATTTTAAAGTAAATAGTAAATTTGAAAAAAGTGTGAAAGTTTGTAGAAATATTGAAAGTTTATATAATTATAGGAGTGTCAATTTTAAAAGCTATCTATTGAGATTGAAGAGTCTAATTATATATGAGTTCATTTAATATTTTATATTTAATCAATGTGAAATCTATCTCTACATATCAAATTCTTCCTTTAATTCTTTTTTCATTCTTAACAAAGTTTAGGGATATTTTTATCATTAAGCTTAAATATTAATCATTTTAGTTATAAATATGAAAAAGTTAATAATTGGAAATAAAATTTTTAATTTTGCTTCAACAACTGAACGCTCATTTTTAAAAAATTAAACCAAAAAGTTACTGAATCAGATTTACCTGCAGGAACATAATCCAGTATCATTAATTATTATCATTACTTTCTACCAATTAATAGAAAAGAGAGAATTAACCACAGGAAAAAAAGAAAGAGGAATTCCTTACATGGGATTTACTGCTATATACCTCAGTTTTTGAATCTTGGATTCGATACTTTCACCTCTCTTTTCAATTTTCACTCTCTATATAAATAAGTCTCCAACTCCTATCCATCGAAGGTGCTAAAATTATATAAAGAAAAGACAAGAAATGGATTCTTATAGCTCTTTAGAACTGAGTTTGAGTCTTAAACCTTCTTATGTGCCCAAAACCATAACCAACTTATTGAATGATTTATCAAAGATTGATAATCTCTCTGATAAGTTAATAGTTTTGAATGATTATCTTCAAAAATATCAAGAAGAACTTTCAAGAATTGAAGCCATTAAACATGAAATTCCTCAATGCACGTTTCTTCTGATGGATGGTCAGTTTATTTATTTATTTATTTTTTAAATTTCTTTTTATTAATTATATGAACATCAATTGTGGTTTCTTATATATGCTTTTTAATCTTTTTTTTTTTTTGTAATTTTTTTTTGTTTTTTTAAATCTGGCTGGCTATATGCATTATATATAAGCCATTGAAACATTGAAGGAGGAGGTGATGAACATAAAGAATAGTGATCAACAGCCTCTAATGGCGTTTTTGTCAATGAAGAGGAGAAGCAATGAAAAAATGCAGAAGGAAAATTTTGAAAAGTATTTCAGAGAAAAGAAAAATGCCTTTATCAGCTCTCCTTGTTCTCAGCTTCATGGGCTTAATCATGGTGAAATGAATCAGAAACCAATTCTAGATTCATGTAAAAATACTCAGGTAACAAAAGTAAAAATTTAGTTACCAAATATCAATTAATAAACTATCCCAAAGCTTAATTACAGTTTTCAAACAGGGCAGTCAGGAGCTTGAGAAAGACGTAGCAGGCTGCGGCAGCTTGAACATGAGGGTGAATAATAAAGCACAGAATTTTCAGTCCAATGCAATGTTAAAGCCTAATATAGGTGTAAAACACTTTAGAAGATCTTGGACTCCAGAGCTTCATTCCAGGTTTGTTGAGGCCCTGGAATTTCTTGGAGGTGCTGAAGGTTAGTTTTAATTAATTAAATAGCGGGGTTAAAAAGAAATCAATTCATTTTTGGTGGAATTGTAATCAATAGCATGTATTTTTTGTTTTCTTTTCCTGTTATTTTTTATTCTTTCATTTCTTTGAATTTGATGTGTTTTTGAGCAGTGGCTACACCTAAGCAGATTAGAGAAATCATGAAGATTGAAGGCCTCACAAATGATCAAGTGAAGAGCCATTTGCAGGTATGATTAATATGCAAATGTTGACGCCTAGTTCATGCTTAAGCCCTCCGAATTTGAAATATAGAATCGATTGATAAATGATATGAATTTCATGAAATTGAATATATAATAGTGAAATGAAAATTTTCTTTAATAGTTATTATGGAATTTCTAATGAATTTCATAAAATTAATTTTAAAAACTAACTTGTTAAGATTGGACTCTCCTCAATTCAGTCTCAATTTCCTCAAGTGGCAACTGATTGATACTTGCAAATTTATAATATGAATTGAGTTGATACAATTGAAAGCTCAATACAGATGAAGAAATATATTTGAAAGCCTATCACATAGGGAAAAATAATAGAATAAAACTTTGCACAGGTCAAGAAGAATTGAAAGAAACCCACGTGGGGTAAGAATTGAAATCATATCAAACCCCAAACATATTAGAAATTGAAATACTAGTCCAAATTATAATATAACAAGAGACACTCAATTAGACTCTAATACCACATTAAGTTTGCAATAGAGAATTGAGAGAACTAATTTTAAAAACTAGCTTGTTAAGGTTGAGGAGTTTCTTTATATATTAATCACTTAGTATGTTTGTATTTAATTATGTGAGACATTTTTCCATATTATACCCTTAAAAATATATATGCGTGTGTCAGATTCAATCAATTATTTCCTCACAATTTCTATAATGTGTTTGATTTGCTTTTGGCTAGCAATTAATGAAATTGAGGAACTACAAATTGAGGCGTGGACATGGTGTGTCCTCAACATAGAAAGATTAATGGCTAATTTGCTATTAATTAATGGCTAATTTGCTATTATACTAGGTGTTGGACGTCAAGGAAATTGTTAAAACTTCAATTGAAAATATAATCAAAATTTTCTGTATTCTGACAAACTTGCTGCTATTTTTATTTCAGAAGTATACACATTTGTGTTTATGTCTTAATCTTTGACAAAGAAAAATAATTCAAGTTCTCATAAATTATTTCAGAAGTTTCGGCTTCACAATAGAAGAGTTCCAGCAGCCAATATGGTCAATCCTACGGAATATGTGCAAAAATTTCAGGATTCATTGAAATCAGAGTTCAAATATATTGGAATCCAACCTTTGGCAAGGGATACTCAGGAGGAGTAGTAGTGTTTGACTAATTAGACTTCGACGGAGTTTGAACTTGCAACTTCATAGTCTTAGAAACGACTCTAGTATTACTGAGTCGAAGCTAGTTAAGCTAGTTGTTATAATGCTTAAGCAGCTTTGGTAAGTTTTGTATGGTAAACTGGTTGTTACCAATAGTAATACTTCAGCAGTTTATTTATTTTCGGGTTAATTAGGATTCAAATGGGATTCCAACTCACAATTCGCAATTTCGCAATTCTTGAGACAAATTTAGTACAATTGACCAAAAATTTATCGGTTGAGCTGATTATTTGTCTAATAGAAATTGTGTTGATGCCAATGGTATTTTACTATTTTACCATATTCTATGCTCTAATTCTCTTTTGTTGCTTGAACTTGGTAATGGCCTACTTCATATAATGATATTTTAGCGCTACATTATAACTTGCTCTCAGGTTGTATTGGTACAATTATGTTTTGATCCAATAAAGTGGATTAAGCACAGCTCCAATAAAGAATACAACCCTAGTACTTTCCTCCCTGATCCTGAACATGAAAGGATGATCAACAACAAAATTGGAGTTGGATGATAACAGTGAGGTTTTAAAACACCTGCAGTGCTAGCAGCAGCTTCTGTTCCTTCTTCATTGACTTCAATAAAAGCTTTGTGAAATATTTTCTTAACATATAGTAAATCACTCCCAGTAGAGTCATCATCTTACCAAAGTCAGCTTTTGGAACTGAAAGGTAACGACAATCCCTTTTTTTTTTTTTTCCCATAATCTCTGAAGCTTCAAATTCGAATGAGGACTTGAACTTGGGAATGAAAAGTTCAGGGAGTTCCATTCTTGATAGGTCAAAGTCTTGATTAAACAATCTTGGGCTGGAATTGAATGTTTGACTACTAGATTTGGCAACCCATCTTTCTTCTGAGGAAGATAGAAACACATGGAGAATTGTTTATTGCCATAACCATTTCTTTGGCAGGGAAGTTTAAGCAAACTATAGTCATAAAAGGATTTAAGGATGGGACTCATATATCTTAGTCATGAAAAGAACTTGGACAATTTGTCCATTAAGAAAGTGGAAACTTCTTTTTTCTGTCATTGATGAATACAATTTTTTATCCCACTCTTCTTTGAAGTATAGTTCATTTGCAAGGACAAGTGCTGTCTCACTGTCTATAGAATTTGGTGGGATTTGCTCCTTTATTAGTCCTTTAGTTGCATTTTCAGCCCACAAATTTACATATCTTCTCGTGCTTTATATCAAACTTGAATGATTCAGTTAAAAAAAAAGAGCTTGAATGATTAGAAACAAATGATATATATAGAATTATTAGAACAATGTTAGGAAAGTAAAAAGAAAATCAGGAAGAATTATCAGTACAACAAATTAAGTAGGTTTAACAATACGTAGGGGTTCACATGTTGCTTGGCTAGCAAAGAGGCTTGGATAAGTGGTAATAGATTTGATCGGTAATGAATTTGAACATTATAGTGGGAGACAAAAGAGAATTGTTGAGAATGGTTTTTTCTAAGCTGTGTTTTATGCATCATAAAAAAAAAAAAAAAAAAAAAAAGGAGGGTGGATTATGTAATTGAAAAGAATTAAGGCTAAAAATGTATAAAAAAAGGGAAGCTAAAAAATATATTTTTTTTAAAAAGGACATAAAATGCAATTTTCTTAATTTTTAATTCTATTTTTTTTTATTTATTGGAGGGCCCATTACGTTGCGAGCTATACGATAAGGGATAGCTATCTTCTTATACTTTTTATAAAGGTGAAATCTTATCTAGTACAAAAAAGATGATTTAAACTCAATACTCATAAAAATAAATACTTTTGCCACTTAAGTTAGACACGAAGTGTTTTTAATCCAAATTTGCCCTAACTATAATAAGATGTTTGACTTTATGAGAGTATGTATCTCCTTTAACTAATTAATGACAGAGGCAAAGTTATTATGGGGACCCAAACAAGGACATAAATTATATATCATCATCTCAAGTACTTCTTAAAATTGAAATGACATATGATAAACTAATTTATACAACAAAAATGAAATTAAATTCATAAAGATAAAAAGATTATTGTGTGTATATATATATTTAATAATCTTCCCTAGACATTTGCACAAAACGACTAGTCGTCCTTCCTGTTGATCTTTCTTTGTAAATTGCAACAACTTCATGCAATATTCTCTGGCGCTCTCTGCCAACTAGGAAGCTAAGGGCAAATAGTTATGTACAAACAGATCCATCTAAGAAAATGCAAGAATATCAGGATTTAGTTTAACAAATAAATTTTATTAAGCAATGTTGTTTTTTGCTACATTTCAAGAAACCAAGAGAGGGTTAATCAAAGCTCCAATGAAGAGGACTAATCTAGATTTTTCCTCTTTGATCATGAACATAAAAGGATGATCAGCTACAAAGCTTGGCGGATTCATCCTTCCACAACACAACCTAAATTCAGGGGCAGTACTAGCTGCTGCTTCCGTTCCTTGTTCATTAACTTCAATGCAAGATTCATGGAATATTTTTGATAGTACAAGTAACTCTGAAGAAGAAGAATTAACCATCTCTGTAAATTCACCTAAATTACTGAATGGTAGTTCAAGTCCTAATTCTTTCAAGGTGTTTGATGCTTCAATCTTGTACGAAAATTTAAATCTTGGAATCCAAAATTCAGGTAGATCCTCTTCTTGTAACTCAAATTCTCTGTTACAAAATTGAGGATTGGATTTGAAATTTTGGATTAAATTGTGGAGGCCATCTTTTTCTTTTGGAAGAAAGAAATACATAGAAAATTTCACTCTTTCTTGACCATTTTGGTAAGGTAGTTTGAGAACTTTAAACTCATCAAAAGATCCATAAAGATGTTTTTCATATGCCTTGCAGGTCATGAAAGGAACTTCAACAGTGTGGCCACTAAGAAGATGAAATTCTTTATTTTTAGTTCTTGAAACATCGAATTTTCGATCCCATGTTCCTTTGAAGTAGAGTGCATTTGCAAGAACAAGAGCTGTATCACTGTCTAAACAATCTTGAGGAAGGAGATTTTTGATAAGTCCTTTTGTTGCATTCTCCACCCATAAATTAACTTCATCTATTACTTGATTAGCCTTCAAGGAAAAGCATATATTAAATCAATAGGTTGTTTGATTAGCATCAAAATCTTGCATAAAACTAACGAGTTGTGACTCAGTGATACCAGAGTAATCTCCAGAACTGTGATTTTGCAAGTTTGAATCCTAGTCTTAGCCTAATTAATGGAGAAAATATTGCATAAAATTGAAAATTACCTTATTGGCAAAGTCAACCTGTTTGGCTATGGCATGGTAAACACTTCCCAATAATTCTTCAAAAGAAGGCTTTAGACCAAACCTTTGATCCACCCAAGCACCATTGACGAATGAAATAGTTGGACTTGTTTTCATGCAATTGCTTTCATTTGCAGAAAAAAATATTGAATTAACAGTAGAAGCCAAATAATTTAGATCCTTGATATTCTTTGATCCTAAAAAGGAAAGCAGCTGCTCTAAAGTAGAACCTTTAGAGCCAACAGCAATTAGGCTCAACATGAATTGAAATGACAAAGGAGAGAATACAAAATTTGATCCCTTCTCTATTTCTTCTTGCAAAATATGGACTGCCATTTTTGAACAGAAGCTAATGTTCAAATTGGTGATGAGTGTCTGTACTGTAGACTCCATTGTTGCATTCAAAAGTTTTACATAAATTGCAAGTTCCTTTGCTTGATCTTCTATCATATATATACATATATATATATATATATATTACATTATTAGCCAAGAGACAAGAGGGCTCCGATTTCTAGTAACGAGTCTATGATGGAGGAATGTCCGTCAGAGACCGGCTCTCTTGGGGCTTTGCGAAGTTTACAAAGTCTGTTTCTGGTTTTATTAAATGGAAAATAGTTGATGCCTCAAGATAGTGCCGGCATGATGTGACATGATTAATCCAAATTCCTTAATTTGTCTTTAGCAGCAAAAGACCTTATGAAAAACACATACATACAAAAACAACTTCCATGTATAGATGCAGAAATGAGACATGTTTATTATATCCCACGAATGCAACTTGGTAATATACTTTCTCTTAACATGGATCAATAACATCAACAATTTCTTGCACATTAAGCAACTATGTGCAATAGATTGCAAGTACAAATTTTTTATTGCATATATAACTATTTTGATTTATGGTGTGCCAACAAAAAGCTTTTGTGATCTATGTAATTGTCTTATGATTTCTTTTTTTACATCTGAAATTCTTTGAAGGGAATAGACTCGACCATGGCACCATTTTATAATTTAATCATTGAAAAATAAATAAATTAATTTGTAAACTATATATCTCTTCCATTAATGTATTGGTGACTTGCATCGCAATGTATAAAAATTATGAGAAGCACTAAAATAACTGATACTAAAAAGAAAACTCATGAAATTTTATTTTCTGATAATTAATTCCTAATAATGAAAAGTATTTGCTAGTAAATAACAATTAAATATATCTAACTAAGAAGCTGTGGAAGCACAGTTGTTGAAGCAATTTGAGCAAGAATCCAATATGTGGCTTGAGTTGGATGTACAGCATCCCAGAAAATATATTTGGATGGATCAGAACATGTATGTGCATTTGCATCACATAGAGGTCCCATTTCCAATGTCCCCATGCCACAGCAACCTTGGAGTGTATGTTCAAATCCTTCGATCACAGAATTAAAGGAATTTAATTAAAATAAATTATGGAATTGAATTATGAATTTTGATAAATAATACTTATTGAATTAATTATATGAAAACGCTTACCATATCTAGCTGGGTTATAAATCATGTCCAACAATGGATAATACATATCCAAATAAGCAACTTTGGCACCCCTCAGCACATTGTTTTGCAATCTTGAGGTAAGAGCTCTGAGCTTGCTGTTGTAGGCAATAGAATCAGTGTTCTGCTGCTCTAGACAAACACGTCTAAGCATGTGCGGGCTGGGCATAAAACTCCCAATTGTTACTTGTAATGGCAAGCACCCTATCGGAGGCAGGCCACCCACTGCAAATCTTCGAGCTCCCACATTGTATAGTCTCTGTAATCATGTATTATTCATTATAAAACACGTAACAATATTTTTGAATTAGATTGAATTGAATTTAGTTAGTTTAACAATGTACCTGAATGGCAGATTGAAGTTCATTGAGCAGAAAATCATGGTAAACTGAAACAGAGGGATACTGCTGTCTTCTTGTAGGCAAGTCATAATAATTTTAGATCAAGTCATTAGTTCCAATACTAATAACAAAAATAGCATTATTTATTATATACTGAGCTCTCTGCGGACCAACAGCAGCTCTAATCCTTGCCAAAGCACGATCAAAATTATCTAATTGCGTCGACATCCTTAATGCACTTGCTATAGTTGCTGTCATCGAATCTAATCCGGTACCGGCGGATGCAAAACTAACACCGGTTAACAAGTCGAGAGTGGTGAGTGCAGGGTCCAGATAAGCCGGCAACACATCTTTGATGCCTAATTGAGATACTAAATAGTCAGTCGATAGTTTTCCATTGGAAAACCTTCCGGTGGATGCATGGTTGGGGAAATCTCTGCCATATGGCGGATGATTACCGCGAAATAGAGTGAAAAGGTGGTTGTTGTTGCCAGGATCGATGGTTGAGTCGCCGAATGCGAAGACAGCTGTTACGTTTGGTGATGCTGATGTTCGAGCGATTAGACATGGAGAAAACAGAGCTATTGAGAAGAGTAATTTCAACAAGGTGGTGGTTTTACGATTCATTTTTGCTAATTAGCTTTTGAAAATCGGGTGATAGCTAGAACCAGGATCACATTATACATATAGAAGTGTTAATTGATCTAAATTAAAAAGGGAAAAGGAAAAGAATTAAGTTGTATAAGTTTTGGAGTAGTAATCCTCCATTTACAATTCATAAGTGGACTTGAACTCTTGTATTTCCATTCCATTGGCAATTTGTGGGAGCTTCAAATCCTCTGTACAGCTTCATGGTTTTTCGTTTATCGTTTCTATGAACAAGCGGGAAACTGTCGTTTCATGAAAGGAAATGCGGGCTGAATCTAGACTATAAGTAAGTAAATAGGCCTTGTTGTTTCCCGGCCCATTCTAGTGTTAACCTGAGTTATAGTTATACCCAGGCACTTCGCTTGCTTGCCTTTTCTTTTCTTTTTTTTCTTTTTAATTTTTAATAATTTTTTATTTCTTTCTTCTGCTACTCATCTACGTCTCTTCCATCTATCTTGTAATGACTAACTGTAACCCAATCGTATCATTGTCCCTATCATATTTATTATATTTATTTGTTTTTTATTAAAAATTATTGAGCATATTGATATCATTAATGCTTTTTTTTTGTTATTTTATTTTAAATAATAAAAATGGATATGTGTTTGTACATGTTTAATTTATTGTAAATATCTGTCTAGTATAACATTATTTATGCAATTATGCATTTTATTATTTTAAGATATCTTATAATTGTTTATATTTTTAGGAAAAAATATGGTGGATTTGACATGTGTTTTAATTCTTTTGTTAAAAATATTATGGCTATGGACAAAGTGGCTTCTGATTTTCCAGTGGATTAAGCTCTTTCAGGTGTGTTCTTCAAACTTTTTTTCATGTGCATTTGATTTTTTTTATGAAATATTCATTTTTTTATTTTCTCCACATTTATTTATGTTATGTTAATTTTGATATTTAGAAAACTGTTATAAATATGCCCATGAAAAAGTATCATTCTTTTAAATAGCATTTTTTTTTTATCTATAACTACTTTATATATATATATATATATATATATATATATATATATATATATATATATATATATATATATATATATATATTCAGATTGTGAATTTGAAAAAATAAAAAGATAAAAAATTTGGTAACATATACCAAAATTTAGTATAAAGTTAGTATATGTTTGCTATTTATAACTATTTTATATTTATACAGATTGAAAATATGAAAAATTAAAAAGATAAAGTAACACTATATAGTATATGTATACCATAAATTGATATACGTTTAGTATACATTTGGTATCTATAACTATTTTATATATATACAGATTCGAAATATGAAAAAAAAAATAACAAGATAAATAGTAAATAGTATATGTATACATTGGGATTCCTAAATCTAAACCTTGAACTCCAAACTCTAAAACCCTAAATTCTAAAATCCTAAACTCTATAACCCTAAATCCTAAACCTTAAATGTATACATGTACCATAATTTGGTATACATTTACTATATATTTGATATTTGTAACTACTTTATATTTATACATATTAGAAATGTGAAAAAAAAATTAAAAAGATAAAGTAATAGTAAATGGTATACGTGTAACATAAATTGGTATATATTTAGTATATATTTGGTATTTACAATTATTTTATATTTATACAGATTGACAATATGAAAAAAATAAAAAATAAAATAACAGTAAATGGGATATGTAGACCATAAATTGGTATATGTTTAGTATATTTTTGGTATCTATAACTACTTTATATTTATATATATTGAAAATATGAAAAAAATAAAAAGAAGAAGAACAGTAAATGGTATACATATATCAAATTTTGATATATGTTAAATATATATTTAATATTTGCAATTATTTTAATATATACAAATTAATTTAATTAATTAAAAAATTTTAGTTAAATTAATTAACTACGTGTGGTGTATAAAAATAATTAATGATTTTTTTTTAAAACAATAATTAATAAATGCCAATAAAAAAGAAATAATAATATAATAATAGATTAAAAAAGAGATGTGGTTGACTAAAAATTAAGAAAAGAATAATATTGTTGATGGTTGGAATTATGAACCATATGATAATAAAAATATTTTTATAGATTAAATAGAACTATGTGATTACTAAATTATTTTAGCAAATGAATTTGAAGCTACAAGCCAACTAAGGCCAAGACAATCCAAGCATACGTGAGTTGCCAAATACTTACCTGCAAAATAAAAAATTAATAATTCTTAAAGATTAAAAAATGTAAAGAGTCAAGCCTTTTCTAGTAGAAGGCACATATAAATATATCATGATTAGAGCCAATAGAAGACACTAGCACAAGTCATGCTATACCCACCCGTGGCTCTCTACTATCTTTGTACCTTTACATATGGCCTAGGGGTATTTGCAGGTCGATTTGGTGCGATATTAATGTAATATTCAATTTAATTCGTAGATTGCTGATTGAGAATTTATCAATCAAATCTAATTTATAAAAATAAAAAAATTAATACAATTCAATTCATAAATACGGATTAGATTTGTCACGTCCTGAACCCGAGAGCACGTGTGTCACGACCCACCTTTTGAGCCGCGACGGTCCTAGGGCATGGGTAGCCATAAGGGCACCAAAACCCGTAGAACATTCCACTCATAATCAATTGACATTCATTACATTGAACCATATCCCAAGACTGTAGCCTAATCACATTTCCTTAATACCCATTACTTGCTATCATTTCCACTTATAATATTATTTACATATATAACTTGTAAAACCTTTAAAGTTTCATTTCATGTCATTAACTCAACGTTCAATAGTTCATATGTATTTACAATAACGGTTATGATACAAATCATATTATACAAACATCCTTTAACATATTAATGCTAACCCACTAATAACCATTCATGTTACATATAGACCTTATAACTTTCAATAACCATGGAGTTCTACTTACAACACCGAAACTTATCAAAACAGTTTCCAAGCGAATGATGAGCTTGGGACTTTTTACTTTGCTAACTCGTTGACTGTACCTGAAAGGTTTAAACCACTAAAATATGAGACAGAGCTCAGTGAGTACATAATAAAACTGTATAAAATAAGCAAGTGATAGGTGGTTTAGTGATAATTTCTTATAGCAATGAAGTGAAACGAATCAAGAATCATTCTTATGGAATAGTTTTCCATATACAGTAATTATTGCATTTTTAGCAGAATATTTCCTTTATGGAAACGGTGTGTTTCCCACATTATCATTATCACTTGAGTGGCGGCTTACGCCTTGCTCACTCCCATTTCAGTCACACGTACAACTGATCGGGTCGCACGTACTGGGGGCCATAAACCCTTCCCAGTTAGGGTTCGGATACTCTTTACCCTATCCGCAGGTTCATTACCATTGTGCACAATGTCTGATGTATTGCCCCACATCAGAGGGGTATTCTGCTTGCCACGATATCATTAAAACATTTTTCCTTTCCATCCATGAAATACTTCAATGGATAATATATCAATAAATAATCAAAATTCCCATCATTGATCATATTAGGAAATGAAGCAATAAGGCTCATGTGGCCAAGTGCCATAAGGGATATTTAATTCAGTAATTGGTAAAGCATATCATGCATGCCAAAGAATTGCAATGCATTTTTAATTAGGACAGTGATCCAACATTTAGACTTATATTTAAAGCACAAGAAATATAATATTACAATGGATAGTATATAATATCAATTGGGTTCTCATTATTGATCATATTATAAGATCAAACAATATAGATTCATTTGGCCAAGTGCCATAAAGAAATGTTTGGTTCACTTTGGCTCAATAATCAAGGAAGTATTATATCAACGGTTCAATATTCAATAAGCAGATTAAGCTTATCAAGAAATCAAGATTTTGGAATATCAATGAGCCATTTAACTTTTCAAGGCATAGAAACAATTCAACCATTAAGGTTGGAACAATAAAGGTTCAAGTATATAAAACAAGGAATATTATATTATTAAGTACTCACCGTGGACTCCTTTGCTCCTATGTACATTTGACTCTGATACGATTAGTGCTTCTTGCACTTTACCCAATATCCTTGTCCTTGTTATTAGACTCTACACATGCATTTCAATCATATATTAATCACTTCCTCATTATCACATTACTTAACTTAGCATAAGTCATTAACATTTCTATCTTATTTACAACTTAGCATTCTAAAATTAAGATATTCTAAACTTATACTTACTACTAAACTTAACATTTCTCTAATTATTTTCCAATAACTCACTTAAAAGAATGATTCTCCTTTCTTTCAATTTCACATTTCAATATTCATGTTATTCAAGTAAAGTCGATTAAGCAATTTCCACCAACATTTCCATAAATTCAAATTATCCACAATATCACAATCAAATGGTCCAACCTGGACCTTCAATACACTAATCCCATCCGCCCACTTCATTCCTTATTATCAAACTAATAACCATTAATTTAATCTAATCAATACCAATATCTACATCTCACTTCATTCTTCCAAATAATTCAATTCAATTAAATCAATTCTAATATCAACATTTCACTTCAATCTACCAATTTAATCACCAACAATACTCTATAATCATATAAATAACAATTAATTCCATTCAATTATCTCATTTAATCACTTAATTCTATTAAACTATTTACCTAAATTCTTACAAATAAAATCATAATTCACTATCTATACATAATTGGAAATCGAGATTTATACCATATGGCTCGATTTAATGAGCCGGAGCTTCTGTCCGAATTTGTCGATTTCAGAGGTCGCCAGAATCCGGTCGCCGGAAAATTCCAACGACGACCAAATCACGATCCGAGGATATCATCAGTTAGCTTGTGATGAGAGGAGTCCAAATATCACTTTCGTTTATCATAATCCGCTGGAAAACAGGTAGAAACGGCGTCGGTAACCGTTGATGTCGCCGGATTCCGGTCAATAAAAAGATTATCTAAAATTAGCAAACAATATACCAAATCGAAGCTGGAATCACAAGGGATTCAACCATACCAATTTCGTTAAAAACGGAGATCGGAAAGTCGTCGGAAAATGGCCTAGAAGTTTCGGCCGGCGAAACTTTGGAGGGAGCGTGCGCCGCTGTCCGGTGGCTTCAGGCGACGGGCCTCTACCGGTCGACGGGGCGACGGGCGTCCTTCCTCCTGGTGCGGCGCGTGTCGGTCGGCGGTGGCCGGAGGGCGGCGTTCCGGCGTGCAGTCCCTTGTGCGCCTCTCTCTCTCTCTCTCTCTCTCTGCCCTCTATCCGTTTCCCTCTGCTTCCTCTCTGTTTCTATTTCTTCTTCTCTGTTCTGTTTGGCTGCCGACTTTACTTTTTTTTTTTTTTTTTTTTTAAATATACTAACTTTAATTATAATAACAATAATAATAATAATATTTATCATATAAATTCTAAAACAGTAATTTTAACCAAAATATTAATTTTATTAATTTCATCATATTATCCATTAACTTTAATATAAAAATTATAATATATAACTTCAAATATTAATTACAAAATTTTCTATATTTTATAATAAAATTTCAATTTCTTTAATTTAAAATTTTATCAATTTAGTAAATAATAACTCAATAATTCATTTAATAAAATATTCTCTTAAAAATATTAACATAATAATATAATAAACCAATACCCTTTCAAATATCAATTTTAAATTTGAAATAATTTTCTACTATTTTAAATACTCATATAACAATATTTATAAATCATATGTCAAATATCAATATAAGTTTAGCTTATTAATATCAATATAATAATAATAAAAATATCAATATCAATATCACTATTCAAATGGAAGTTTATAACTTTAGATAATTTTGAATATCAATATAAATATAACAATAAAGGAAAATATTTTCATATAAAATTATTATTTTAAAACGTTTATATTTAAATCATTTGAATATTGAAAATATTCATTTTCAATTTGGCAACGCATTCTGATGTTAAATGGGTATCTTCACTCGTATATTGTGCATATGTCCTATATCGGGTTGGGATATTACAACGTGACCGGCACTACGACATGGGACATGCACGTGGCTACCAGTGCCTGTAGTAAGCCTAACCCAAACCACAAGATAAAAAGCCCAAAACTGAAAGGACTATGGGCCCAAATAAGGTAAGCAGAACCACAAGAATCACAACTTAACATAATTATCAAATTGGCCCAACATCATTTATTCCATATATTCCATAAAGTGATAAATTACAGAAAGGTTATGCTTAACCCAAAGATTACAGCTCTTTAAAATACATAACTGAAATAATACACAAAATACAATTATAAAGTGTAACATTGCGGAGTTCTAGAGTCACAATTACAAATGTACATACTTTATATACATGTCTGATTACTCAACAATATAAACTACTGCCGAAGAGAGATTGGCAGTCTACTCAATTACAATTTATTCACCAGTTCATTCCCTGACCTGAAAGCAACGAGATGAACAGGAATGAACGTTCGACTCAGTGAATGATACCAGCTAATATATTAAACTGGTATCTTACAGAGAGAATTCTAATGCACATGCTATGCACTATGCCACAGAATCAGACAAATCATCTAATCAAGCAAGGATGGGGTATGGTCCACAGTACCACACTGATACTCAGTACTCAATATGGGGAACCGATCCCCCTACTCTGGCTCTCTAAATCCAATAATCTGTCTCTTATAACCAAGAGGCCCAGCGGTCACTGGTCTGTACCACGCAGCCCTGACCGGACTGACAGCAACCCTGGCGATGAGCAGGCCCGGCCAGCATCCATCAGTCATAGCTCATCTTCTGAATCTCATCATAATCCAAATCATATTAATGACAATCCCATAATCCTAGGTGGTACTGTATCCTCCCAACCTCCATCCATCAATCACAACCATAGTATGGCACAGAATACAGACTATCAATTCATCATTCACAATCAAATGTTACATGCTTATAGATACAGTAGTAGTGCATAATATACATATATATATACACACAGCAATGCATATGAAATGAAAATAGGATAATATATCAGTGAGTATCACTCACCTAACTGTCGACGCTTCCGACCGGCTTTCCTCAGAAGAGTAACCTTAGAACCAGGAAGACGCCAGACACTGACACCTCGCCACAGAGAACATCAACAGGATAAGAATTACTTAACCCCATAACAGACTCGACAACCTAACAAATATTCTAAGAACTACTAAACATAGAATAACTCATATAACAACTGAAATACAAGGATTTCTGGTTAACCTTCACAAATTTCGAACATACAGACATCGTGGATCGTGCCAGAATGTCGAAACAGAACCACTGGACCTCCCACGCGCCGGCACCATGCGCCGCTGCCGTCCGGCCACGCGCCGCCGCCGGTGGTGGCGGATCAGGGGAAACTCAACACCAGCAGGTTCACCTCAACACCAGCAGGTTGCCACGCGCCGCCGCCGGTGGTGGCGGATCAGGGGAAACTCAACACCAGCAGGTTCACCTCAACCCCAGGAGTACAAAAACGGTCACCACTCGCGGTCACTCGCCCTCCAGCCACCGGAAAATGCCTCTAAAGTCACGGTTTGGTATTTTCCGATCTCCTCCTCCGGTGGTCCTCAGGGGGCAAGGTAGGTACCAAAATGAAGCTCTCATCCTCAGGAATAAAACGGCACCAAGATCGCCGGATTCCGCTGCTGGAATCGGCCGAAAAATTGATTTGAAGTTGCGGTGGCCGGCGGTACTTCGGTACTTCTCTCCTCGCGTACGCCGCCGTGCCGCCGCCGATCAAAGCGCAGCTGCCTCTCTTGAAGTCGTCGGTCCTCCCTCTACCCAACGGTGGTGGCGGTGCTTGCCATCGCCCGCCGGAACGCAGCCCACTCTCTCTCTCTCTCTCTCGGCCTCTCCCTTTCTCTCTCCTCTCTCCTGCTGCTTTGCTGTCCCGTTTCTGTTTCTTCCCAAAACGTCCCGTTTTGCTACTGGCCAATCAGCTCACTTTCTTCTTCTTTTCCTTTTAATTTTCTTACAACAACCTTATGTTATATATATATATATATATATATATATACACACTAAACCATATAATATATACATATATTTATATACACATAATCCTATATATAATAATAATAATAATAATAATAATAATAATAATAATAATAATAATAATAATAATAATAATACTAGTAATAAGAATAATAATAACAATAATAATAATAATAATAATAATAATAATAATAATAATAGTACCGATACTAATAATGGTAGTAACAATAATAATAATAATAATAATACTACTAATATCAATAATAACACAATAATAATAGTACTAATAGTGATAATAATAATAACAATAATAATAATAATAATAACAATAAGTAACAATAATTCATAATTTACATATTAATAATAATTTACAACATACACTCATGAACATATATCAATAATATTATTAACGATAATTATAGTAATTATAACGGAAATCCAAATATCCGATAAAATACTATAATCAAACTTATAATATAATTAATACCCTTATTAATACTCAAATATCAAAATATAATCCAAAATACAATTCTCCAAAAATCCACATTAACATAATCATAATAATATAATATTGTAATATTATATCAAAATTGCCATTAATAATACATATTCAAATAATATGAACATTTATAATTTAATAAAATATACCTTTAATTCTTACTTTAATAAGGAAATTAATAAAATAATAAATTTTCGTACGAAAATAGAATTTTATAAAATAAATAAAAATTCGGGTTGTTTCAAGATTGGATCGGATTGTGTGGATTTATTTATAAACTATTTACTTTTTAATTAATAAATATTTCTTTCAATATTAAAAAAACAAAAACATAGTAACAAATTTAACTGACTTTTAAATTCAAATAAAATATTTTATATAACAAATAAATTAAATAAAGAAATCAATCCGTAAAAATCACATTATAAGTCCCAACAATTAAAAAAAAATTTCAAAACTACTAATAAGAAATTTCTGCAAAGAAGAGTAATAGATTCCCTACAGTACAAAGAAATAAAACAAAATTGCATATTACAAAATATGAATTATTAACTAACATAACAATTAATTAATCATTATACATTTGAAAAAAATTTATTGTCTTTATTACTATATTTTCTAGTTAATATATATATATATATATATATATATATATATATATATATGCAGATTGTGCTGATTGAAGGTCAATTTGTGAATTAAAAAATAAAAATTCAACCCAATCCACAAAATAAGATTTGAAAAAAATATAAATAAATCTAATTTACGACACTTATTAAATTATATTTGATTGTGAATTAGTATGAATTGGTTCATATTAGACGGATTAGATGGTTTATGAACACTCATGAGATGGCCGTAGTCCTATCCTTTTGCTGAACTACTAAAAGCAACATGATGACTCATTATCAAAAAGAGATACAAATAAATCTCACTTGAAAGTAAAAAAGCCTATTTTTATAAAACATAAAGTAAAAAAAAAAAGCATAAAAATAAAAGCTAAAGCATAAAATTTTAAGAAAAGAAAAATGAAAGTAAAAATAATTAAAAATAAAAAAGAGTATGGAGTGTAATTTTCTGGATCCAATAATAGAGCCTATGACATAGATTAGTATATAAATAAAGAAAATAAACTATTGATTCAATAAATTTAATATAAATAAATTTTTTATTTATTAATATATTTATAATAATATTTTAATATTAATAAATTTATAATTGTTAATAATATTTTAATTATTAAAAATATAATATAATATTATTATTTATAATAATATTTTAAATTTCTAACTAGTATATATATATATATTAAAAAACACACACACACTTCCTTTAAAATTTTCAAAAAATTTTCTTCAAAAAAAATTCAAAAAGCTGTAACAATTAATCTTTGGAATTTGTTTAATTATCTACCTTTTGAATAATAATTAATCTTTTTATTGCAAGATCCTAAGGTTGAGTTTGGTTGACACCTAGGAATTAGATAGGATAGTACTAAAATACGTAGTCTAATTTTTAATAAGTTTTTAGTATCACAACCACTACTCAATTTGAGTTATCCTCATATAGGGAGGACAAACTTGTCCCTTTTTAGAAATTGAAATTTATTATTCTATTTTCAAAACTATCCTCACATAAATACAAATTTATTTTTTTTAGTTTTATTTTTTAATTTATTTTTTTAGTTTTATTTCCTTTTTAATTTTTTTTATGAAATTTTTTTTATTATAGTTATGTAGAATGAATAATTTTCTTTTTAAATAACTCTTCATAATGTTCAGCTACTAAATATAAAACGAAAATATTTTTTTAATAGAAAACCAAACAATAAAATAAATATTTATATTTCAATTTTAATTTTTTATTTAATGAGTATTAATCATTTTTTTTATATTTTATTTCTAATTTCTTATAATTATTTATATTTTATTTAAAAATATTATATTTGGTAATAAATATTTGATTTTTTTATTATTTAATGTGTATTAAATAGTATATATAAATATTTAATACATTAAAATATTTTTATTTTTAGCATTTTTAAATATTTATTAGACTGATTTTTTATTAAAAATTTAAATATTTAGTTTATAGGGATATTATTGTCATCTTTATAGAATGTCCAGTTTTAATTTCAATTATTCCAAACATTAAACAGAATAAAATTTTATTTTATTTTATCTTGTGATATATTCAATTATTAATTGTCATGTCCTATCAATAAAACGTAATATAAGATAAGAATGGGATGGATAGCCTCTCTCCTCTCTCTCTCTCTCTCTCTCACTTTCTCTGAAAAATTTATTTATCTCTCTGCGTCCCTTCCCTAACTCTTCTTCACATGAGCCACCCTTAGCTTTTAATTAGCCGCTCTTTTCTATTCATAATGATCTTTTTTGCTTTCTCTTTAACGTTGTATGAATAATCTCATGTCTGGTTAGATGTATATTGATATCTAAATGCTAGACCTGCAAATATGATTTTTTTTTTTTTTCACATTTTGTAGAGGTTCCAAATTTTCTTGGAAAATTTGTAGTTTTGAAATTTCAATAATTTTGATTGTTTTCAACCAGTGACGGATAAGTGAAAATTTGTCAGTGGGGCAATATATTACATAGAATCTATTATCAAATAAGTCTAATTAGTTTCAGGCTTATTTATCTTGAATTTTTATTTAATTTTGTAATTATACTTTTTTATCAATTTTATTTCAATTTGAAAATGTAGTTGTAATTTTCCCTTACTTACAATTGAAAAAAAAATATTAATTAAACAATTCAAATTCTAATTAAATTTCGATTGAAGTAAAAAAAAAAAAAAAAAAAAAAAAACTCTTTAACTTTGCAAATTTGATATTGAATCACTAATTTAATTTTTAAGAGTTTGCCTGATTCACTATTCCAAAAAAAAAAAAAAAAAGGAGTTTACTCAACTCACAAAGTTAAAGAAACTTAGTTGATTCCTATAGAAGTTTAAACATTAAATTGTTAGTATGGAATAATAAATTTTTTAAGATTAATTTAACTTATTATTATTTTTAATTTAATTTTAGGATAACATTACAACTAAAATTTTAAATTAGAGTAAAATTGACATTTAAAAAAAATAAGGTATATAATAATATATATTAACTCATAATTTTACATAGACTCAAATTTTAAGTGGAGCATATTTATAATTTTATGGGAGTAAAAGTAAAAAAAATTATGAGTACAAATCTAAAAAAAAGTAAATCTATTTTGAAATATTAATCGATTAAAATTTCAGCATATATATTAAAAAAGTTATTAAATTGTTATCATTTTGAATTAAAAAGATTAAAATATATTTTTTTATTTTCATGTGGAGAAATAAAAATAATCAATATAAATATTTAGTAAAAAAATAAATAGATGGTAAAGTTAAAAAAAATAATAAATATATTCTTAAAATTTTAAAATAATAGATAAATTGAAACAGAAAGTTTTTTTTTTTAAAAAGAAAAATATTTTAAAATGGAGAGAATATATATAAGTTACATTTGAAATTTAGAGATTGGTGGGACAACTAACAAAACTCCCCGATTATTTTTTACCTATTGTTGGTATTTAAGGCCATCAAGCTCTCCAAAAGTCCATTTTTTTTTATTGTAATGTTAAATTCTCTTAAAAAAGAAAAAGAAATATTATATAATTTAATATTTTTGTATTAATATTTTAATTTAATTGATATGGTATTATTTTATTTGCTATATTTTTTTAATTAAAAGAGTATTGTATAAAATATTTTTTAGTGTAATGATACTATATGAATTAAATTAATAAGTTGAGATAAAAATATTGAATTGTTTAACATTACCTAAAAAATATTAGTTTAATTATTTTATTATTTGTAGAATATTGAATGATCTAATCTCATAATTTTAAAATACAAATATTGAAATTGATGGTGGATTTAGTCTTTTAATTTTGGGAGATAGATATAAATTGTTTTAAAAAAATTGAGAAAAAAAGTTATTTTTTAAAAAATTTAAGTTATTTTTATATATATTAAACATTTTTAAAAAATTTTACTGGCGAATGTAATCATTGTTTCACATAATCCATGTTTTTGTATTTCTTGATGATTTTTTTTTTTTTACTTTTTGATGTACTTCTATTTTAGTTATATCTATAAATGGAGCGGTATATTTATTTAAAATGTGCATTTTATGATTATTTTGTTAAAAATTAAAGTAAATTTATTTTATTTTATGAAAAAATAACTCTTTTATGAAAAACAGTCTAATTTTATGTAAATTAAAGTATTTTTCGTAATTTTTATCAATTATGAAAAGAGTTTTAATTTTATGAAAACTTGACTTATTTTGTGCAAAATAATATTTTTATAAAAAAATTTTAAATTAACAAAAAAAAATAATTTTGTAATAAAAAAAAAATCTCTCTTACAAAAAAATACAATATTCTTATATTTTTTCATAAATAAAATTATATTTTTAGTAATTCTTTTAGTTGTGAAGAAAGTTTTAATTTTATGAAAATATAATTTATTTTATACAAAATAATAATTTTACAAAAAAATTTCTAAATTAATAAAAAAGAAAAATAATTTCATTTTTCTTCGCTGAAAAATTATAATTTTCTTATATTTTTTTTGTAAATTAAAATATTATTTCATAAAATTTATTAAAAAAAAGAAACGGTAATGAAATAAACTAAAAAAGAAATCACTTAGTTAATTGACTCCCTTCGAAAATAAAAAAAAAAAAAGAAAAAAGAGAAAAATTCTTAATTAATGGATTTTTTTTATATAAATAAAATAGTAGCTCAATAATATATATATATATATATATATATATATATATATATAGTTGAGATATTTTTCCTCAATTCCTAACTTGTGTTGACATTCTGAAATTGAAAACCTAGTGATTCAATCCAACCTATCTCAAATTTCTCAAGTCAAGAATGTTTTCTGTGGAAATAATTCAAATTATATTATTAACTATATGAGGTTTTACATTATAATATGTATTAGATCCTTATTAATATTAATTCTAGTCACAATAATTTTCTGCTTTCACTCTTATTAACAAGAAAACAGAGTACAACACTCTTTAAATCATCAAGCTCAATCTGCCATACCCATAGCTATCTCATATATATATATATATATATATATATATATATATATATATATATATATTTATAATTTTCTAGACATGATAAATAAATGCATAAAATAAAACTTGGCCTAATTTTTCTAGACATTATTGGATATAATTTTACAGAGATATATATAGGTAGGTACCGTCAAGTCAAGGAGATGTTTTCTGTGAAATTGAAGAAGAAGAAGAAGAAGCAGGGGGAATTCCTGGTATTGTAGGGGGTAAAGGAGGGAAAGGTAGTGGTGGGATTGGCGGGAGTGGTGGGAGTGGAGGGAGAGGAGGTAATGGGAGGGTTGGTGGCGGTGATGGTGGAGTTAGGCCAGGAATTGGTGGCAGAGGAATAATTGGTGCTGGTGGAGGCAGAAGTGGGTTTGGAGGTAAAATTGGTGGTGTTGGCAACAAAAAGTTAGGCCCTGATTCTTGTTCACTTTTCAAAAGGGTG
The DNA here is from genome assembly GCA_947687605.1 of Reutealis trisperma. Lineage (NCBI taxonomy): Eukaryota > Viridiplantae > Streptophyta > Magnoliopsida > Malpighiales > Euphorbiaceae > Reutealis > Reutealis trisperma. The sequence continues at coordinate 40,684 of CANTUT010000039.1, forward strand.
GAAGGGGTGGTGGTGCTGCCGGGCATTGGTGGAAGTGGTGGCAGCGATGGAAGAGGTGGCAGAGGAGGTAGTTGTGGCAATGGTGGCAGAATTGGAATTAGAGGAAGAAGAGGAAGAGGGTTTTGGTTAACAGGAGGAAGATTAGGGATTGTTGGGTCTTGAAGTGGAGGTGGAAATATTGGATTGTTACCAATTGGAGAAATAGGAGGAATTGGAATTTTTTGGGAATTGAATTTCTTGGGATTTTGGATTCTTGGTTTTTGGTTACAGAGATTTGGTTGCTTTTGGGGCTTGAAACTGAAAAAACCAGCTGAGAAAATGTGAATTCCTTCATTTCTTGATTTGAGATGTAAAGATGATGAAGTTGCTGTTGATGCCACTGCACAATATGGCTCACTGCTAGTTAACAATTTCACTGAACATTTCTTGATTTTCTTTACATGTTTACTGACTGAGAAAGGCAAGTGAACTTTGAATTCTCCATGTTCATTAGTTTTCACTTCTTTGCGAAAATCTAGTCTTGAATTCTCATCTCTACATTCCACTGAAACAGATGCTCCTGCATAACAAAATCATCCCCAGAAGAATTAATAAAATTTCTTGCTAGGTAAATTTGGCTCGACTGAGAATTCGAATTGTAGTTCTGAAAATGACTCTAGTAAAGATGGAAGATTTAAATATTATGTGAATTGAACAGAACCAAGAAAAAGATGTAATTTGATTCAAGAAATACAAGAAAGTTATTTAAATATGAACCTGAAATGAAATGGCTGTTCTTTGAGAAATCTTCTTGAAAACATGTGTCACAGAATACAGTACCAACAACAACTGCAGAGGGAAGCTTTTTGTTATGCTGGCTAGCTTCTGAAAGATTCAGATTATTAAATGTGAAACAAAGAAAGAATATAATGAAAAAAGAGTTCATTTTTTTTTTGTTTTAATTTTTAGGTCTTCTCTGCTCTTCTCTCTCCCTCTCTGTCTCTCTATCTGGTAAGAAGCTCTCTTGATTTATAAAAGAAAGAGAGTTGATGGGTTGGCATTTTGATCGAATGTTGTACTTATAAACTTTTTATATATAAGCCTAACTTATGAAGGCTCTTTATGTGATTCATGCAAATGCCAGTCAACTGCAAACTAGCAGCAGTAAATGCAGAGTTTATTTTTCCTACCACTAAACAGCTCAAAAGGAAGGTAAAATATAGGATAGAGAACTAGATAAGGTGATAGGCTACTTCTACACCTTTCATTAGTGTTTTTAAAACTAAATGTGTCATTCGGTTAATCGATTTAATCAGTTTAATAAGTATGACTGGATAAAAGATCAATTTGTTGGTTTATCGATTTAACAAGTTTAATGAGTCTAAATAAATAAAAATTAGAAATTAGATCATATGATAATTAAAAAAAAATTTAGTTTTAACTGATTCCGTAGAATTTTAAAATCATTGTTTTGTTACTTTATTTCACCACCATTAATTGAGTTTGTTCCATTGTTGGTGTTAAATTACCAATGGAGGATATTAAGTCCCTGTTGGTTCACGAGACATGTAGTGTAGCCACAAATTTCTTGTGTGTATCTGTTGTCACTAACAATAAATTTTGGGAATGTTGTTTGTTTCATGGGTTGATGCTATTCACTTTTAGACAAAAAAAATATAGGACAATACACTTTATAAAATGCAATCAAGATCCAATAATGGTTGTACAACCTACTAGAATTTACACCAAAGAAAACTCTGTTTTTGCTGTATTTCAATCCTATCATTTGAGCAACATGTGATCTTTAGGTGATAAGGTTGTGTGTTTGCTTGTGTCTGTGCACATGGTTATGCATAGCTCAAAAATCTGTCTTTATTGGAAAGAAATTATTAGAGTTTAAATTCATAATTTTTTTTTAATAATGCTACGTAATACAAGTTGTGTTAAAAAAAAAATTCATGCAAACCAATTAAATTTAAACACATCATACAGTAAGAAATAAATAAATCATAATTATCTTTGAATACATTATAAGTTGTGTCAAAAAATTTTAAAAAGAAAAAATTAATTTATTAAATAACAAATAATTAAATATGAAAAAACTGGTCCACTTTATGATATGTCTCTTATTTATTGAATGGGTATATATGCAGACTATATTCAGTGTAAGCAAATTTTTTTCTTAAAAAAAAAAACTATAATTCTATCATTTAGAATTATCTTTTTATTAATAAAACATCCACTTGATTAATAGAATATTAAATTTTTAATGACATTTATTTCTTGTCTTTATCCTTTTTCTTTCTTTGTTTCATATTATACATGTTAATTAAATAATTATATATCCTCCAAGCCTACCTCTCATTGTCCTTTTTAAAGGTCAATCAAATATATAATAAATTTATTCATAATTCAAAATGATCTAAAATTATCCAATCTAAATTTCTGAGACCCCCTTTACGTATTGTTTGTTGGGTTGTAACATATGTTTTAGACTACTAATTTATATTTGTAGTTGGGTTCTTGATTTGTGATACTCACACAATCCAACCTAAATAAATACGAGAAATTTTAGCATAAGTTATTTTATTTTCTCTTCATTTGCTTCGTCTCATTACATTTTCTTTCCTTTAATTTCCTCTGGCTTGTTGTTTAGATTCGATTCTCAGAATTAAATTATAAATGAGGATTTTTCTTCATTCACAAATTCTTTAGTAACATCATAAATATATCTAAAAACTAGTAATTTGTGATACCAATTTATTGTTAAAAAAAAGCCCGTAAAAATTTTAAAATTTAACATGTAAAAAATCTCAAATCCAGTTCAAAAGTCTAAATTATTAGGTTGTAACACTCTAATATTATATTAAGTCTTGATATTATTTTTTTTATGTAGAATATTTAACTCTTAACACAATAGATTGTTGGAATTGGGTGTTGTTTAATATGAGATAAGTAAACTAAAAAAATAAAATTTTTTAGAAAACAGAAAATTTTGACTTTTTTTGATAGTTATTATTAAAAAAAGTTTATGAAAAGTAGGATGTCTATTTTTTGAGTTTGGAAGAAGTATACTTTCTTAAGAAGAAATTAAGAAAGTTGAAAATATAGATATAAATTGACATATTTACTTTATATTAAATAAGATTAAATAAATAAAATAAAATATTATTATTTTTTTATTTTTAAATTAAATAAAAAAAATCTACTTTTTATAGAGTTATGTATAAATTAAATATTCAATTACTTTTCAAGAAATCTAATTTATGGGAAATATATTTTCCAAAAAGTATGACAAACAATTCCTTTGTTGCGTTTGTTTCAGTGCGCCGTTTAACTATGAGCCACAAAATTCAAAACGAACCTCCTGAATCCTCATCCTTTTTGTCCCATCCCATGAACTTGCTTACAAACAGGCTGATGGCACCAAATTTTTTCTCACATTTATGGTTGAATAGTTTAATAACCGATACGCTCTGTTTACTATTATTATTTGAGTTTATGTTGAACAAAAATAGTTTATTTAAAATTTATTTTTAAATTTATTTTTTATGTTCTAATCATCAAAGTTTAAAAACAATTAAATAACGATTCAATTTTTTTTTTTCCCAAAGAAAATATACTAGCGTTCATTAATCAAGTAGAAAGTCTAATATCAATACAAATTTTAGTACATTACAAACAAGCCCACAGGAAATCATAAAAAAATACTCATAAAAGAGTTTACAATCACTGGACTTAAAACTCAAAAAATAACCAGGCCTCAAGCCTAAGAAATATTTCCTTTTCCACTTTGGCCCATGACGCTAAATCTACTCTTAGCTGCTGTCCTTATCATTGGCCATCGCATCAGCGTAGGTGATAAACAAGGCCTCACTAAGAATAAAATTGTAAAACTAACAAGAAAGAGATATTGATAATAAGAATTTTCCACTTTCTACTGCAACAAAAAGATTAAGGCAGTGATTGTCTGAAGGAGCGGTCCTCCTCTGTCACAACACGACCAAAGCCTAGGAGAAGGCTAGCCATCATTAGTGGCTCGAAGACTCAACAAAACCAAAAATAAAACCATGAACGATCCAAAGAAGTCTCCTGAGTCCGTGCTAGATATATCTTTCCCTCACTTTCCAAAATCTGATCATCGACCTCATAGGAGTGGACTGAAATTCACTGGAGATGGAGGCGGACCCGATGTTGCAAATAACTTTAGAGGCAACCCTCCTATATCCAAAATCCCAAGAACATGGACAACAAAACACACACAAAACACCATCAACTGCTTTATTGAGATCTAAAATATGCACAAACCATAGAAAAAGCAATGAAAAAAGAAAAAGTTGGGTATTCCCACCGGTGGCATAAGCCATCGGCTATAGAAAGATCAGCAGTGCAAGATATAAAAAAATCCTAGCCGAGAATGTTAATACTTACAAAACGTGACTGCATTTGTATAATATATTCTACACGGACCAAATTATGAGGTTAGTGCTCATGGTTCATGTCTGCTCATTCCATTTCACACTCCAATTTATTAATAAATTAGGATAATGCCATGCTTTATACTGGTTATTGAAATTTCTTATCAATATATTACTTTATTAAATTAATTATAAATTTTAATTTTAAATATCTGAATTTTATAATTAAAAAATTATAAAGATAACTAAAATAATTAATAATTTGAAAAAATCAACAAAATTGTATACCTAACAATATTCTAGTTAATCCACCCAAAAAAAAATAATATTTTAATTAAAACACAAAATAAAAAAAATGAAAAATGGGATGAATATGTTAATTAATAATGTTAGATAATTTACAATAATGAATACTATATTTGTTGATGATCTTTTTTATTATTTTTGAAATTCTAAATATACAATATTAAATTTAAAAAATTAATATAATGATATACGTGGCTTTCAATTTCACAATTCATTTACTTAATTGAATGATGATTAAAATTATTTAAAAAATAAAAAATCAATAGGTAATTTAAAAAAAAGGATTTAATTGATTTGATAAGCAAATAAATTGATTATTAACATTGGCTTAACTATATTCTATGATGAATATCTATGATAAAGACTATTAAAAAATTAATAATTAAAATGAAATATATTACACATGATCGATTTATATTTATAAATTCTACAACTTTATTAATATGACATTAAAAAATTAAAAAATAAAAAAAAGTACAACTCAATATTGTTTGTATATGTGTATATATAATATTTCACAAGATTATAAAATCAAAATATCAAAATGTAACTAAAAAAGAAAACTCAAAATATATTGGCTAAAACTTTTGCCCACAAAAGCATATGGCATCTTACAAATATATAAGTCCTTATAATTTCTGCAAAGAGAAGAGAAACTTAAATCTAAAATATCAACTATATATCTAGATCCAATAATATAAATATTTAAATTAGAAAATGGGTTTATCAAAAAAAAAAAAAAAGGTATTAAAGAAGAAGATGATGATAAAAAAATGGAAGCTCACCAATGAAAGTGAAAAATAAAAAAGATAAAGATGAAGTCAAATTATATAGCCCAGTAGTATACTCTATAAATAAATTGGAATAAATAATATATTCAAGAATAAAAAATGGCAATTAAAAACAAAAAATATATCACTAATAAATAAATAAAAAAACATTGAGACAATGAAACATAAATATGTAACATTTTATGTATATATAAAAATTATACAATAAATTATAATTATTCATAATCAAATTGTAACTTGAGAATTAACTTTTTATTTTGCTAAATCATTCATAAATTATTCATTATTTTATAAGAATTAATTCATAGTCATTAATAAATATTATAAGTTATAAATAAGTAATGTAGCAATACTTAATAATAATAATTTTAACATAGTAAATCAACATCTCTATACAAAAGAAAAAAGGGAAAAGAATATTCAACAGCTAATAGGAATTAAGAAATTTTAATTATATATTTATAATTTTTTAGACTTTAATAGCCCATGAATTTTAATTATTGTAAAACTTATATCGGTTACAAGCAAATGATGATAGTAAGTAATGAGTTTTTACTAAATTAATAAAAAAAGTTAAATGATTATGTAACTAATGACTTAAGAGTGGGGTTAGTAGACTGTAATGAGATGTAATGTAATATAATTAAAATAATTTCTAATGTAAATTTATATTAAAAATTTATTTAATTACATTACATTACATCTCATTACAGCCTACCAAATACACCCTAAATGCACATATAATAGTAAGATAGGTGAGAACAAATAGCTTAAAAATTTCATGATTTCAATCAATTATAACTACAATTTTATTATATTAAGATCTGTTAATTGAATTGCATTATGATATGTTAATTGAATCAATATCAACCACTTATTTTTTATTATTCATTAGCATTAAATAATATGTTGGTAAAATTCATTTAGAAATATATATAAAATAATTATTTAATAGTTATAATTACACATGTCTTATTGTAATAGGTTTTTTGTACCACTTGTATACCATATAAGTAAATCAAACACTTAAATACATGCTATTTTGCAATATAATAGATTAGATTTTGATTTAGTAATAACAAAATTTTTTAAAAAGTTAAAATTATAAATTTACATTTCTTTAATAAATCAAATTTATTAACAACTCAACTTGCTGTATTTAATAATAACTAATTAGTTTAATAATTAAATATTTATCATATAATATAATTAATAAAATTAAGAATTCAGAACTTCACATATTTTATTTTTTAAAAAAGCTCTTTTGATTGTAAAAAAAAACTAAGAGGTAAAAATTCAACGCTACAGTGACATTTTTTTTTTAAAAATAATAGAGACAGAAATACCAATAGAAATACGCTATGCTATATAATAGGAGATAAAAAAAATCAATCAGATTACACCTGATTAACATTGACAATTTCTTTATTTGGTGAAACATGAAACTATTTTATCATATGAATCAATTAGTTAAGAAAACAAGTTTTGGGAGAACATTCTGAAGAGGTGAGTTAGAAAAATAATATAATTATGAATAAGATAATTTCGTTCAGTAGTTGTTTTTTGCATATTTTTCCTTTTCTGATAACTATTTAATTGTATTGGTAGCTGTCCCTCTTGCTCACTATAGTCAATTTTTATGATTAAAAAAGTTGCTAATTTTGTGCTCCAATTAATCAGTTGCTTTTCATTTATAATTAATACATTTATTCCCTTCTTTAAAGAAAAACGAATTAATTAATTGAGTTACCATTAATTAACCAGTAATAATAATCAAATATTTATCTTGTAATTAACAATCTTCTTCTTTAAAAACTTTTTTCTTATGTAAAAAAAAATAAATAAATAAAGTTCAATACCAATATCATTGCCTAGAAATAGAAGTGAAGAGATCTCCAGAAATACCCTATAAATAATTAGGGTATATTCAGTTGATAGGTGAATTTACTTTAATTAAGAATGTGAAATTGTGAATCAAACCATACAAAATGATATATATATATATATATATATATATATATATATATATATATATATATATATATATATATATATATATATAGACACATAAGATGTGTACTGTTAATTGAAAAAAAAAAAGAAGAAGAAGAAGAAGAAGAAGAAGAAGAAATTATGAGAACTCTTTCTATTGACATATGTATGAACATTTGTGGAAATTATAAGGGCTTAAGTCGTTAATAAAAGGAAAAATATAAAAAAAAAAGTACCATGTTACATATTTAGAATATAATAATAATTACAATTTTCACATTTATCATAAAAAAATAAAATTTTAATTATTAAAAAATTTTAATATAAATATTAAATTTGTGAATTATTTTATTTATATTTTAACTTTCTTAAGCAAAATTAAATTAAATTTAACTTATTTAGACTCGCAGTTTTTATATGATTAAAATAATACTTGGCTCAATTTCGATGGTCTTAACTCATTTGTTTAGGGCTTAATTCACAAGATTAATTTAGACTGATTTTATAGGTGTTTATTTTGTTAAATTTTAGTTGTCCTATGCTCTTCTGTATTTATCAAAAATATTTGTAGCCCTAATTATGTGCTACTACAACTAATTTTTGTTAACATTATTAATAATTTTTTAAGCAACATAATTTAGGATTAAGGGAGGTGCATTTTTTTTTTGACGAAAATGATAATAAAATATTATTATTGAGAAGGTGAATACAAAGTCAGTTTAACAAAATATACAATTAACCACAAAACAGAGACTAATATTTAACACTCTCATGAAATCTTTTATCATATGACCATGACTACTGTATATGATTACTAAAGAGTCAGATCGACAAATAAATATTGTCCACCTAACTATGCTTGTGGAGTACAATACTAGAGACTCTAAAGGCCCAGAAGCCCATATCTAAAGTCCAAGAACCCACTATTCAAACTGCAAATGGCAAACAAAGGACAGAGAACCAATCACATTAATAAGAGTAACGCCACATACAATAATCACTTCCGCCCAAGATGAACACCACCAGCAATTCAAGAGGAGAGATCCGACCAAAACTATCAACATGTGAAGAACAGAGGCAAAGATTGGTAACCATGAATAATCGACAGCCCATCTCCAAACTAGCAACAAGCACCATGATCTACAACAAAAGCTAGACACCACCAATCATGGCCAAAAGCTATAGATTCATGCCACCAAAACAACCTGCATAGCTAACAAAAACACCAAACAAAACATATCACAACCACCCAGGGATGATGGCACACCAAAATTGCAAATAAAACAAAAAGACACATATATGCAAAGAAACAAAGGACTAGGGAGTGCGACTATCAGCCGTAGCTACCGATGGCAACCCCCCAAAAGAAACCAACCCAATCCAACCCTAGCAGAGAGAAAGACGCGACAAAATTTTTCTCAAAGAAAGTTACTCTTGTCATATACCAAAAAGAACTCAATGAGTGAGTACCTTTGGTTGAATGAGTCCAACATATAAATAAATAGTTTTTACACAAATAGCCTAAAAATATAAAAAAAATTACTTTTTAATACCTCTTTTTTTTTTTTGCAAAAATACCCTATAAACATTTATATTGTTCAATTCATGTGTTTTATCCATGCCACATTCTTTTTCTTCAAATGTTTATTAAAGATAGGATTTGTTTATGACAATACTTATTCGAATGTCTACCCAATTAGAATTACCAATTTTTAATATAATTTATTTATATTTATATAAATTTAATTGAAAATTCATTATTTGATGAATAGTTATTTGTTTTATAAAAATTTAAAATTAATTTTTAATATAATTAATTAATATCATATAAAATTAATTCTCAAAATTTCAAATGATATTCATGTGTTTATAAATATATATTATCTGTTATTTGAATTTCATTTTAGTTATTCTATTTTTAATTAACAGTTTCAATCATAATTATATCACTCTCTTCCATTAAGCAATTTTATTGATCTAGTCTAAAAAAAATTCTTTTATTTGTTGATTGGATTGATATAAAAAATGTATGATGGTATATTTATCAAAAAATTTGTGTTGATTCTATTTCATATCTCACAAATTTATACATTTAATTTTCTTGATTTTTTCAAATTAGTTAGATTTTGATTTTTTTTAAACAAAAAATATATAATATCAATTTTAGAATTTAAAAATCAATATAAAATTAGAAATACTAATCTTTTATTAAAAAAAAAAGGAAAAAATCATAGCAAAAAATATATATATCATAAAATTTAGTATTCTTTTAGTACCAATAACAAACAATATATATTACTATAAAGTTAGTGTTTTTTTAGTATACAATTCGTATTTAAAATAAATTCAATATATTTCCAAAGTGTAATTAGTATTTACTACTATTTATACAAGTCATGAATTTCAAATAAAATAAAAAGTCACAACAAATAGCATATATTAAATAAATATACTTCTAGTAAATAAATAGTATCTAATACTGTTTAACATTTAATTTATGGAATGCACTATATAAAATTTAGTATGCTTTTATAATGAAATTAGTACCTAGTAATGTTTATGCAAGTCATAAATTTTGAACAGGATAAAAAGTCACAATAAATAATATACGTTAAATAAAAAATAGTATACTTTTAATAAATAATTAGTATTTAATACTGTCTAATATTTAAATTCATTTTTCAAAAAAAGTGAAAATAATTAAATGTTAAAATGAAATAATTTTCCAAAAGGAAAATCATAAAATATTTACTGAATTAACTCAAAACTATTATAAATTCTATTAAATTAATGATTCATCATAAAATAAACCTAAGAGGTTAAAAATGAAAAAAAAATAGAAAAGTAATTAAAAAATATAAATATAAAAAAATTAAAAAATTATAAATATTAAAAATATAAAATATAGGACACACGAGGTAAATTTCTCATAAATAATTTTTCATTATTGGGCCAAGCCGGCATCATAAATATATGCCTGTGGTTGAGAATTATTTACTGATTTACCATGATACAGGTATTCACAAATGATATGGGCAAGTCACGTTCCCTTTTTCATCTTCCTTTAACTAGAACAAAATTTATTAATGTTTTGGAATTGAAAGCACTACTAGCAAATATTCCAAACTAAAACAAACATTCCAAACTGAGAACTAAATTGAAGTACCTGTTGACCACAAATTAATTGAGAACAACATTCCAAACTGAGAACGAAAAATAGACCAAATCATAACACAAATATAATTATACACCAAGGCATAACCTAGTGATAAATACATATACGATTTGGACTATATATCTTTGTTCAATTTCCCTTTCATGCTTAAAAAAAGAAAGAAGGAATATAATCAACTAGTCAAATAATAAAAACCTTAATTAAAATTCTGAACTAAAACTCTCTAACTTAATCTCGGCAATCTGTCAATTTTCTCTTTCATTTTCATATGATAAATGTGGGCTTCTAGGCTTTTGAGGCCTTTTAAGACTTTCTCCAATATCCTAAAAAATGACCATGAAAAGGCCCAAAAAGGTGGACTCCTTTACAAATCTTATCAAAAGATTCATCGAATGGGTATGAAAACAATTCAAGAAATACCATAAGCACACAAGGGTTTCTAATAATGTACACAATCTTGCAACAAGAGTTATTCTTGATAGACTCTGGTTTATGAGTTCAAAATAGCCTAGGAGAAGACATACATGAGAGATCAGCAGTTGGAACTTGGCAAAAGATTTGAGCCTCTAAAGATGGCATAAGAGATTTGGGTGATTTTCCCATAAAGGGTCATAGTTATGATCATCATCATTGTTGATAATACATGGAATGAGAGCTTTGAACCAAGTAGTTCCAGTCTTCATAGAAGCTAAAATGAAATCTTCATCTTTATTCTTGAAATTTTGCAGCCATGGTTGCTTTAAGGTGACATGGCCAGAACCAAAAGCCTTGCCATTGGTAGACCTCTTCTCCTCCTAATGTTTCTCTAGGAAGTTCTTCATAATTTGAGGTTTCCATTGCAAGATATTGAGTTGCTCAATTAACTGTGGGAAAATATACTCAATAATTAAAGACCGAATTATTTGTCTTTGGGCAAATTATTATTTTGTCCCTTAATATTGCGAGTTAATTTCATTCATCGTACTTGAAAAATTGACTAAGTACATTTTCGTTATTCAATTTTAAAATGTGATAGAAATATTATTGAATACCTTATAACCAGGTGGTCCTTTCATTAAAGTATTGAGAGCCCACCTCAATTATGAAACCAAAAGCATTCACACTAAGGCCCAAAAGGGACAAGTCCATAAATCATTAGCCTCTGGACCTAAGACAAGTGAAACCTTCCCTCACCTATTCTTGGCCTCGCTTACTTCAACTATAAGTAACTTTCCTAACAAGCTACTTTGTGTGACTAGGAACTCATAGTATAGACATCACCATCAAGTATCAATAAAAGTCCTTGATCAGACGGCGTGTCCTCGGATCATGACACCACCACTCATCTAACACATCCCAAGGGATAAGACTTTAACCCATGCATTCACTATCTTTGTACTAACCACACTAATCCACTCATCTAACACATCTCAAGAAATAAGACCTCAGTCCATGAGTCAACTACCTCTATTCCAACCACACCAATCAAGAACATATTTTATCAGGAACCATTATCTCTCCTCCAAAAAGGTCACAGATAACTATCATTTTCATGAACCATAAAAAAGAAATGATCAATACATAATTTAAGCAGTTTGAATTCTATATTCTCTCACTAAAAAATTCTCTGACCAGAGAAGAGAAATCTGCTTCTCTTGTCACTAGTGAATCTTGTAATTGACTTAAACATTGGAGGCTGTTCGCTAGGCGCTTCTGACTATCTTTCTCTCGTTACAAGCTTAAGCCTTCGAGGCCTAACATAGGAGATCCAACCCATTATATCTTGTTTGATCAAGCTTCGATCAGAGGGGGGAAGTTTTTTTTTTTTTTTTGGAATTAATAAAAGGCAAACATTGTATTTTAAGGAAAATAAGATGAATTAATTTTTTCAAATTAATAAGGTAGATTAACTTTACAAAATTAATAAGGATGTGATAATCAAATTAAATGATAAAATAAGGAAAATGAGTAATAGAAATCATTTGGAGAGTGCCACTATCACCTCTCATAAAATATAGTTTTATGTTTATGATTAAATAGTTATTTCATATTAAACAAATTTTTCATGGCTTCAATATTAATCTAGTGCCAAAACTTTAAAAAGAAAATTAATCATATAATGTATTTTCCATTAATATATATGTTAAATAGTAGTTGAATAAATAGAGTTTTAGTTTCACTGATTGCATGTATTGACTAAAATTAATTAGTGTTTCCTTTTTTATTTTATTTATTTCTTTGTCGTTAATTCTGTATATAAATTTTTCAAATTATATAATTACTTGTAACAACAAATGATATAATGTGCGCATTGTTACAAAAAAAAAAAAAAAAAACATTATCTTCACCTGATTAATGCATGATAAGAAAATCATATATAGTTTAAGATTTTAAATACGTAAAAATCTAACTCTTCCCAATTCATTGGGAGCAGTCACAGTTCCCTCTTAGTAAAATTTTTTAAACGGCCTTGTAGGCATATTTATTTCTTTCCAAAACCCAAATTAAATTATTATGTGTTGATAATGGTACGAGAGTTGAGAAGCCATTATATAGATAAAAACAATGACTTCATTTCTTTTTTTTTTTTTTTTGAACTTTCAATTTTCCTTGATGAGAGAGACTACAAACAAAATCATCACATAATAGAGAGCATACTTGACTCATCACGAGTTAATAAATTTCAATACAAAGAGAAAGCATCCATCCTGGCTAGGGATAGCAGCAGATATGGTATTTTTGGATACCTTATTCGATTTGACACTATTAAATAGAGTATGAGTAGTATTTATAGGACTTAACATGGTTTAGGGTTAAAAAAAATACTATCCATGATGAGTTTAAGTTCAAAGCATAGGGAATTCATTATCTGAATCCGGTTATGTGGAGTTTAGTATTTTAATTAGTAACGTATTTGTTTTATTAAATTTTTTGTTAGATTATTTGATCTTTTAGAGTTTTTGCCTTTTTTGTTATAAATTTATATTTTTGAAGCTACTGCATGACAGTATGAGACTTAAAAATTAGGATATTTATTTATGATTTTAAAATTTTATAATATTATGATAAGATATTATGTGGTTTCGAGTACTAATAAGATAGTTCTTATAGGATTTGGTATGAGTATGCATTTTAAAAATTGATTTCAAATAGATTTGGAGTGGATACACGTAGAAGGATTGTTTAACGGATAATGCATATTTCACGAGTATCCTACCCACTGTCATTCCTAATCTTGGCAGCCTTAGCTACCCTGTCAGCACTCTTGTTAGCTAATCTGCTGATGAACAAAAGAATCATGGAAGGTGTAGACTGATTGAAGCACTCTAATATCTTGACTTGATTTTTTTTTTTTTTTTTTGAAGAATGAGAGGCAGAATCGAATATTGCTGAAGCCATGTATACGCTTTGTTTTAATATGCAATATCTTGACTTGATTTGTTCAAGAGATTTCAGTCCACCAATTTTTTTTTTTTTTCTAACTGTAAAATTTTAATAAAAAATAAATTATTATAATCATCCTCAAATTATTATAATTAACACTTTATTTCTTATTATTTTAAAATTAACACCTCTATCTTCTTTTTTTTTTTTTTCCTTTTAATGTGGCTGACAATTGCTTAAAGAAATAATGAACAAAGATAAAAATTTCCAAAATAATAATAGTAATAAATTAAAAACTTAAATTTCGAAAAATTTTACTTTTTAGTTTTTACTCTTTATACAAAAGTTGAAAATACCAATCAAAATAGATATACGGCATAAATTAATTTATCAATATTTCAATTTCACCACCATAACTTCCTCAAAAAATAAAATTCACCACCATAACATCCTAACATCCAAAGATAATCCATGCAACATTTATTCACTCTTTATTTAGTTGTACGTATATATGATTCATCTATGCAGGGAATTGAAAGAGCAAGAAAAAAAAATCAAGAATACAATAAGATCCATGAAGTTAATTTTAAAGATCTAAACCAGATCCCTCTTGTTTCATTCTAGTGATTTCATCAAGCCTATTCTTCATCTCCATTGATAAGTGATTCTGCCAATCTCCAACCAAGCCCAGCCTAAAATAAGAACTATGGGCAAACCCGACCCTAGGGTCCAACCCATCTTTGTTCACCTCCAAATTCTTAAGCCTTTCAAAGCTACACCTCCACACCACATCTTCAACATCTTCTTTCCTTAAAAGAGGCCTTCCAAGAAATGAAGCCAATTTTTGCACTTCCTTTCTTGGGTCTCTTTTCATCTCTTCATACTTCAAGAAAAGTATTCTTTCAGGTTTCTTTAAGCTCTCTTTCCAATACTCCAACACATGATCATGGAAAGGCCCAAATGGATGAATGCCTTTGCAAAAACTCTCAAATGCTTCATTTAAAGAATATGGTTCTTGTTCTTGTGTAGTAGCACTCTTGATCTTGCTATTCAAGAAATGCCACAAAGAAACAAAAGTGTCCTTAGGGTCTCTAGTGATATACACAATCTTGCAATTAGAATTCTTGATTGAATTTGAGAGCATTGAGTATGGCAAATGGGTTCTAAAAAGTCTAGGAGAAGGGATAATAGAAAGATTAGGATTTGGGTTTTCTTGAAAAATTTGGACTAAAGATGGTATAAGAGAATTTGGATGGTTTTTAATTAAAGGGTCATCCTCGTAATAATTAACATTATTACCATTCCCTGTATAGCTCATAATGGTTGGTATAAGAGCTTTGAGCCAAGTGGTGCCTGTCTTCATAGAGGAAGCTAAGAGAATGTCTTCATCAAGTGCCTCAAATCTTGATTTTGCAGCTATGGCTGCTTCAAGATGAGGCCGCAAGTACCAAAACCTTTGCCATTGGTATAACTCTCCAATGCAATCTCCCCAACCCCTCTCTTTGGGTAGCTCATCAAAAAAAGAATTATTAGAAGGCTCCATTAATTAATTAGTTAATAAAAATTGATAGATTTGTAGTTGTCTTTGTCGAACAATGGAGTGTTCACTTCTTTGTAGTTGGCAACTATTTATAAGATCCTAACTAAGTAATCAATTATTGATTGCATAATTGAACTAGCACCAGTGAATTTGGAGTACCCACTAAACTTAAAGTGGAATTTTGATTATTTTATATATATATATATATATATATATATATTTATATATATTTAAAAATTTATACAATCAAACCATTAATAATTATGATGGTCCGTGCTATATAAATCATTGCTCTGAAACGAATGAATTTCACATGCAAAATTTTTTATTGTGCAATTGTCATCATCGATATGATCTTGCAGCGATTTTTCCATATGATCTTTCTCGTATTGCGATATATAAATTAACTTTTTGTGGTGAGCACTTCAATTTTTTTTTTTCCATAAAAGAAATTGTGCTAACATTAAAAAGGCATAAAACAAATTCATTACAGTGAGAAACCCAATAATTATAGCATAATAGGATCTATAGTCCAAATACAAATTACCCATTATAGGATGTACAAACATGGGCTTCAAGTCCAAACCATCAACTACAGACAAAGGGTCTATGAGAAACGAGGTCCAAAGGCCTAACAACAATACTGAATTTTATATATGTTCTTGGCTCATCTTCCTTCTTCCAGAAGTCTCCATTAGCACCTTGTCCATCACTGCCTCTAGAGATAAAAAGTTCGATGAAATCACCATCAAAAGTGAATATGCGGCTCGCCTAACCCTAAGAGTTTTGCACCTCAAGCTTTAACAAGTTAGGGGTGTGAATGAGTCAAACCGTTCATGAGCAGTTCGGTGTTTGACTCGATAAAAACTTGTTTACATTCATATCACTTTATAAATAAGCTAAGTTTAAGCCTTATTTTAAAACTCGATGAATAAATAAGCTGAATTTGAGTAAAGTGAAGTTCGGCTCGATTATACTTATGAACAACTCAATTATAAACTCGTGATCAAACTCGCAAACAGTTCAATTAATAGGTTTATAAACAGCTTTATTATTATTATTATTATTATTATTATTATTATTAATTTAATAATTTTGACACTCCAAAAAATATATTTTAACACTTTTATAAACTTTTCACTAATTGAAATTGACTAAAATATATATATTCCTAATTAACACAGCTTAATATTTCTATACTATATAAAATATATTTTTTATTAATTAATATATTTGTAATACATGTAATGCTCTATTTTATGATTACATTATTTCACTAATTGAATGCTTTTAATTTTATATTAGTTTTAAGTATTTTCATTATAGTTATTTTATTAGAAATAAATATTTAGGAAGTTGAGTATTTGATAAGTTATAAACAAGTTTCATAATGAATCGAGCTCGAGTTTAACTTGATTATAATTTATTCAATTCGAGCTTGACTCGAGTCTTAAGTGAGTCAAGTTTAAATATGATTTTTAAGTTTGATCTAAAACTCGAGCTCGAAAAAAAATATGAAATCGAGTCTAAATAAGTTAAAACTCAGCTCGACTCAAATCGTTTACACATTTACAACAAATGCCCATCATTCCCAAAAAAAACCAATAACAGGGTTCATTTGATAGTGAATGAAATTCCTCCTCCTAGACTACTATAGCCATGAAAGACTCAATCCGTTATCAAGAGCCAAGGATCTCAGTCTACTGACCAAAACAGAGTTGAAAAGCACAAATTCTAAAATTCCAAAGCTAGATCTAACCAATTCTTCCCTCTCCCACTTACCTCCAAGCTTAGATAGCTTGATAAGTAGGTTCATTTAGTGGAAAAGTTGGACAGAGTTGGAGAGAAATACAACAGTATTATAGTTGATAGATCAACTCTTAAACTCAAAATATTCTATTACAACAAGAAGCAAAAAGAACACATTATAGGTGAAAACTAACAGTTATAAACAACAAAACAGATAAAAATAACAAAAAAAGTGAAGATGGGTATTTCTTCCGTTAATTGGAACCACCGGCGGTTATCTAGTCAAAAACCCGAGGGATGAAGATAGAGAATTTCAAAGAGAGGCTTGTACAATGATGACGGGCGACAAAAACTAGTGAGCACTTGAATAATGTGTCCCCGCAAATTCAGTTAATTATACAAAAGGAGAGCTCACACTAGAAATGCGTTTACAGAAAAGGTGGAATATTATGTTGCCTTTTCATGTGCGCAATTTAACACCGTGCATAGATATAAGATAAGAAAGAGAAAAGAGTTTTTTAAAAGGAATGAGTAATATTTTAATTATATTTATTATTTATAATTATCTTATTCACAGTAAAAAATAAAATCGTGAAATTTATTTTAAAATAAAGTAATATAAAAATTTATCTATATGATATCTTTTATAAGAATGCTATAATTTTTTAAAAAGGGTAATATTTTTTTATAATTATAAAATTATTTTTCTCATAAAATTGTTATTTTGTATAAAATAAATCATATTACAAAATAAATTATATTTTTGTAATATTAGAATTTTTTCATAATTAAGTAAAATTGCGAAAAAATATAAATAAAACTATGATTTTTAGTAAAAAAATTATTTTTTTTCTAACAAAATAAGTTACTTTATTTAAAAATAAAATAACTATAGAAAACACTATATATATATATATATATATATATATATATATATATATATATATATATATATAATGCTCAATGCAATAGCATGGTCCACCCACTGCCTTGTAAAGAATGAATTTGACATTGCAAAATTTTTTATTGTGCAACTGTCATTGGTACGATCTTGCGGAGATTTTTCCATATATATGATAATTTGTCTTATTCGTATAAATCAATTTTTAGTGGGGAGCACTTTGACTAATGTGTTCCGGCAAATTCAATTAATTATGCAAAAGCACTCTTGCTAGTTAATCTGCTGATGAACAAAAGAACAATGGAAGGTGTAGACTGATTGAAGCACTCTAATATCTTGACTTTATTTATTTTTTTTTTTTTTTGAAGAATGAGAGGCAGAATCGAATATTGCTGAAGCCATGTATACGCTTTGTTTTAATATGCAATATCTTGACTTGATTTGTTCAAGAGATTTCAGTCCACCAAATTTTTTTTTCTAACTGTAAAATTTTAATAAAAAATAAATTATTATAATCATCCACAAATTTATTATAATTAACACTTTATTTCTTATTATTTTAAAATTAACACTTCTATCTTTCTTTTTTTTTTCTCCTTTTAATGTGGCTGCCAATTGCTTATAGAAATAATGAACAAAGATAAAAATTTCCACAATAATAATAGTAATAAATTAAAAACTTAAATTCGAAAAATTTTATTTTTTAATTTTCACTCTTTATACAAAAATTGAAAATACCAATCAAAATAGATATACGGCATAAATTAATTTATCAATATTTCAATTTCACCACCATAACTTCCTAAAAAAATAAAATTCACCACCATAACATCCTAACATCCAAAGATAATCCATGCAACATTTATTCACTCTTTATTTAGTTGTACGTATATATGATTCATCTATGCAGGGAATTGAAAGAGCAAGAAAAAAAAATCAAGAATACAATAAGATCCATGAAGTTAATTTTAAAGATCTAAACCAGATCCCTCTTGTTTCATTCTAGTGATTTCATCAAGCCTATTCTTCATCTCCGTTGATAAGTGATTCTTCCAATCTCCAACCAAGCCCAGCCTAAAATAAGAACTATGGGCAAACGCAACTCTAGGGTCCAACCCATCTTTGTTCACCTCCAAATTCTTAAGCCTTTCAAAGCTACACCTCCACAACACATCTTCAACATCTTCTTTCCTGAAAAGAGGCCTTCCAAGAAATGAAGCCAATTTTTGCACTTCCTTTCTTGGGTCTCTTTTCATTTCTTCATACTTCAAGAAAAGTATTCTTTCAGGTTTCTTTAAGCTCTCTTTCCAATACTCCAACACATGATCATGGAAAGGCCCAAATGGATGAATGCCTTTGCAAAAACTCTCAAATGCTTCATTTAAAGAATATGGTTCTTGTTCTTGTGTAGTAGCACTCTTGATCTTGCTATTCAAGAAATGCCACAAAGAAACAAAAGTGTCCTTAGGGTCTCTAGTGATATACACAATCTTGCAATTAGAATTCTTGATTGAATTTGAGAGCATTGAGTATGGCAAATGGGTTCTAAAAAGTCTAGGAGAAGGGATAATAGAAAGATTAGGATTTGGGTTTTCTTGAAAAATTTGGACTAAAGATGGTATAAGAGAATTTGGATGGTTTTTAATTAAAGGGTCATCCTCGTAATAATTAACATTATTACCATTCCCTGTATAGCTCATAATGGTTGGTATAAGAGCTTTGAGCCAAGTGGTGCCTGTCTTCATAGAGGAAGCTAAGAGAATGTCTTCATCAAGTGCCTCAAATCTTGATTTTGCAGCTATGGCTGCTTCAAGATGAGGCTGCAAGTACCAAAACCTTTGCCATTGGTATACCTCTCCATGGCAATCTCCCCAACCCCTCTCCTTGGGCAGCTCATCAAAAAAAGAATTATTAGAAGGCTCCATTAATTAATTAGTTAATAAAAATTGATATATTGTAGTTGTCTTTGTCGAACAATGGAGTGTTCACTTCTTTGTAGTTGGCAACTATTTATAAGATCCTAACTGAGTAATCAATTATTGCATAATTAAACTAGCACCAGTGAATTTGGAGTACGCACTAAACTTAAAGTGGAATTTTGATTATTATATATATATATATATATATATATATATATATATATATATATATATATATATATATATATATATATATATATATATATTTGTTTAAAAATTCACACCATCAAACAATTAATAATTACGATGGCCCATGCTATGTGAATCATTGCTCTGAAAATTTTTTATTGTGCAACTGTCACCACGATACGATCTTACAGCGATTTTTCTATATGATTTTTCTCGTATTGCGATATATAAATTAATTTTTTGTTGCGAGCACTTCAAATTTTTTTTTTTTTCCAAAAGACGAAATTGTGCTAGTATTAAAAATGCATAAGCCAAATTTAGTACAATTACAGTTTAGACACAATGAGAAGTCCAACAAATTATAATAGAATACGACCTATAGTCCAAATACAAATTACTCATTATAGGATGTATAAATATGGGCTTTAAGTCCAGATAATCAAATATAGACAAAGGGTATGTGAGAAACAAGATCTAAAGGCTTAACAATAATGTTGAATTTCATATATGTCCTTATCTCATATTCCTTTTTCCAGAAGTCTCCAACGACACCTCATTTTTCACTGTCTCTAGAAACAGAAAGTTTGAAAAAACCACCATGAAAAGTAAATATGCGATTAGACAGGTCTTAAGAGTTTTGCACCTCGAGCTTCAACAAATACCCATTATTCCTAAAGAAAACCAGTAGCAGGATTCATTTGACAGTGAATGAAATCCCTCATCCTAAACTACTATCATCATGAAAGACTCAATCCGCTGTCAAGAGTTAAGAATCTCAGTCTACTAACTAAAACAGAATTCAAAAGCGCAAATAATGAAATCTCAAAGCTAGATCTACCCAATTTCCCTCTCCTTCCGGCCTCCAAGCTTAGATAGCTTGATAAATAGGTTCATTTAGTGGAAAAGTTGAACAAAGCTATAGAGAAATACAATAATATTACTGTTGATAGACCAACTCTAAAACTCAAAATATTCTATTACAATGAGAAGCAAAAAGAACATATTATAAGTGAAAACTAACAGTTAAAAACAACAAAACAGATAAAAATAACAAAAAAAGTGAAGATGGGTATTTCTTCCGTTAATTGAAACCACCGGAGGTTATCTAGTAAAAAACCCTAGAGATGAAGATGGAGAATTTCAAAAGAGAGGCTTATACAATGATGACGGGGCCACAAAAACTAGTGAGCACTTTAATAATGCGTCACTGCAAATTCAGTTAATTATACAAAAGGAGAGCCCACATTAGAAATGCGTTTAAAAAAAAGGTGGAAGATTATGTTGCCTTTTCATGTGTGCAATTTGACACTATGTATAGATATAAAATAAGAAAGAGAAAAGGATTTTTTAGAAGGAAATAATTGCTATCCAGAGCACGCGCGCATATATATATATATATATATATATAAGAAACATGTATTTTCATGCGTGTACTGCCTCATGACAAATAGGTAAAATTTTTAAAGAAAATTAGAAAATAATGTGATTAATGAGAAGTGCTTAAGAGCCATTACAATTAAATTACTCCTCAGAGGGAATTACAATTATTCAAGAGAAATTATTACATAATCTCTCATTTCCGACATTCAAGGTTAGCCCGATAAATATGAAATAAAAATCAATTACTTCCTCTGATCTAAAGTTAAAAACTTAAACTGAGATTCAAAATCAAACCCAAATCTGGAGCAAATTGAAAAAGAAAACTAGCTGGATACGAAGATTGATTACGGCCAAATGGCCACCGCTGCGAGTCCCAGATCGGTGCATCTTAGTCGTTCATCCTCTGCAACTTCGGACTTGCTGAGCTTCATTGAATCGCCGATCGTCCAATTCAAGATTTGGCCACTGTTTCACTTCCATGGAAAGAAATTCAAAGTACAAATAAAAAATTTGACCCAAACAAATCTGGCTTTTTGTGAATAAAGTTCTAAATCAAATGCTCAAATTGGCGAATCGGTTTACTGAGATTCTGTGCAGCATATAATGTTATATATGAATTTTTTATTTTGTGTGTGCGCGCGCATTTTTGATAAACCTAGATATGAGATCTGGGTTTCAAAAGTTCAAGCTTCTGTTACAGACCAACTACTGCCACCGCAGACTTTCCTTCCTTCTCTATCACCGTCAAATCACCATTGTTGTAGCTTTGTATTTCTATTACGAAGGCTCATACTTCATCCAGTGAGAAATAAGAGTTTTGAGTTGTTCTTCTATATCATGCTAGGTCGCTTTTTTAGATTTTGCCGCTCATAAAATGCAGTTGATACAGTTTGGTATTATTCCGAATTAAACCCATAATGAAATGAAGCTTTCATAGAAAACAACAAATCTAAATCAAAAACCCCCAAATTTGCCTTGAATTTGTCTTCTGTTTCATGGGTGCTTCCATCACCACATCTAACCCATTTTACACAGAGTGAAATTTTCAAACACAGATTTAACTGTTCAATATTATTTTTTTTTTTTAATTTTTAACTTCATAATTTTAAATTTTTTATTGTTTAAAAAATATATATTTTTAATTTTCATGTTTTTATTATTTAGAAATATAATTTTTTTATTTTAATATTTTTATTATTTAAAAAAAATAAAATAAACTTTACAAATTTCACTTTACTTAATTAAATTAACGGTATTAAATATAATTAACGGGTAAATTCTTACTTGAATTAAAATATAAATTTATAGAGTTAATTAATTAAACAAAAATTTAATTTAAACCCGAAATTGAGTAGTTGAAAAAAATTTAGGCTCCAAATTGGGTATTTCTCGACCACCTATACACCTATGTGATCGAGAGGAAAGATGAAAAGTATTGAAGAAGCAACTCTTAATTACTTTTTTCTTATCTTGCTTTCTTTGACTACTCTTAATTAAGTAATCTTAATAAAATCAAAATGTGAGCTTCTCTTGAGTCTCACACATACCAATATGCATATATTTCTATGCTTGATTAGTGTACACTTGCTCCAAGCCAAGTGTTGGCACATCTTCGTGTCATCGCCTTCATTTTTTTTTTTTTTTTTTTTAAGTTTACGTATATCCATGAATACTCAGGCACTCAAATATCAACACTGCTGAATGTTGATAGTAATATTTAAGTTTACGAGATTATAATTTTGAACTTTAGCATATATCTAAAAAATTAAAAAAAAAAAATCATTGAACTTTAACATAATTGGTAGAGAACAACAACAGAGAAAAGAATACATAAATTATTTCACGTCTTAGTAGCTAGCAAGATCAAGAACTCAAGATTATTAATTGATGAACAAACTTTAAAGCTCTAAGCCAGATCCCTCTAACTTCATCTTTGTAATTTTATCTAATCTTTCTTTCATCTCATCTGTGAAGTAATTCTTCCAATCACCAACCAAACCAAGCCTAAAATATGATTTATAAGCAACCCCAACATGAGGATCTACCCCATGTTTATTGATCTCCAAGTTCTTAAGCCTCTCGAAATTACACTTCTCCAGCAACTTCTCAATTTCTTCCTCCTTCACATATGGCCTTCCAAGAAAAGAAGCTAATTTTTGCACTTGCCCAATTGGATCATTCTTGAGCTCTTCATATTTCAAGAAAAGTATTTTTTGAGGCCTCTTTACGCTCTCTTCCCAATATCCTAAAACATGGTCATGGAAAGGCCCAAAAGGATGGATCCCTTTGCAAAAGCTCTCAAATGCATCATTTAGAGGGCAAGGAAATGAATAATAAGAGTTGAGGAAATGCCACATTGACACAAAAACATCTTTAGGATTTCTAGTAATGTATACAATCTTGGAGGCAGAGTTCTTGATAGAATTTGGTAACGTAGAGAAGGGCATGTGGGTTCTAAACAATCTTGGAGAAGGCATAGCTAAAATATCGAATTTTGAATCTTGGGAAAATATTTGAAGCTCCAATGATGGCATAAGTTCATTTGGATGGTTTTCAGGAAAAGGGTCATAGTCATTATCTCCATTTCCAAGATTCATGAGGCAGGGTATAATAGCCTTGAGCCAGGTAGTGCCTGTCTTGATAGAAGAAGCTAAGATCACATCTTCATTTCTTGCTACAAAATGTGATCTTGCGGCCATGGCACCTGCAAGAAAACCCGGTATGTACCAAAAGCCTTCCCATTGAACCAACTCTCTGGTGCCTCGCCAAATTGTTTCTCTGGGAAGATTATCGAGGCTGGTAGTAGAAGAAGAAGATAACTGAGGTTCCATTTAACATTAACAATGGAGAGGAAATGTTATGTAACTTCCTGACAAGATATATATTAAGATTATTATTTATAGAAAAGGAAAAGGAAAGTGTTTTGCCGACAAATAATGGTGGAAAATTCTCGTCCACATAATGCATAGGTTTATCACATAGTGTAAATATTTTTTTTTTATCTATGTGTTCTTATTTTATTAAATTGATATATGTATTCAGTGTAAATAAGATTTAGCTAATAATAGTTCATTTTTATTTTAATACAAAAATTAATATTTATACTTTTTTATTATTGTACTCAATATTATAACTACTAATAGCATTAATTATTTTAGTAATCTTTATATGATTAATTGTTAGAATATGAAATGACATGTTTAAAAATATAATAATAAATTTAACTTTAAAATCAATTATTTTTATGGCATCTTAAAAAAAAATATGGACTATTACTTATAGATAGAGATTAATAAAAAAGACAGATAAATTAATATTTAATCCTTGAAAGTTAACATAATTAATGACCTTATCTCTCCTTTTTTGAGAGACCAATTTAATGATTCTCACATTTTTTTTAGCTAACAAATAGTTTTTATGTCCAAAATAATTAACATTTTTGGTTAAGTGAGTTAAAAAATCAAAAGACCCTTATATATTTATATGGTTATAAAAACATACAATTAAAAAATACTTTATTACTTTTATGGCGAGTTCGAAACAGATGAATCACTATAAATATGAAATTCATTTGTAAATAATTTTTAAATACAAATAAATTTTTATGTTTGAAAATAAATTAATTAAAATATGTAATTTAATTGAATTTCATATATATATATATTTGTGTTTGGAACAAATCTATAATTGAGCTATTTGAAAAAATATGAAACCTAATGGTGGAGGAGATTAGGCATGCCCTTTTTGAGATGAAACCGTATAAGGTTCCTAGCAAAATGGTCTCCATGCGATCTTTTCCAAAGCCAATGGAGTAGTGCGGGAAAGTCTCTACTTGAGTTTGTTCAAAATATTTTTTTTGAATAGCAAATTCCCTCCTGAACTGAACAATATTTTACTGACTCTCATTCCCAAAGTTAAAAATCCGAAATTTATTTCCCAGTTTCGACCAATCAGTCTATGTAATGTTTTTCCAACGCAAGAGGTTCGTCCTGGAGACCCACTCTCTGTTTGTTGTATGGAGAGATTGGCTCATGGCATCAATCCCGATCGTTTTTGGATAAGGTTCTTGAGGCTAAGAATAATTTCTCCTCTAAGAAGATCCCGAATGTTCTCCCTGCCAGGTATGAGTCACATTTGTGGTGGGTGTTGTGGCGTCCCTCTTACGTGGAGGGATCCACATATATACGAAAAGAAGAAAAAAAAAAGAAGTAGGTACCGACTTATTAAAATTCAGTGTTTAATTTTATTGAAATATTACTCTTTGTATGCCTATAAAAAAGCATGCAAGGCTCATAACATTTACACACAATACTTGCATAAATTGCAAGAGAAGAAAAAGAGAGAGAGAGGTTTTTTAGAGTTTTAGAAAATAATTCCAAAAAAGGAGAGTAACAAAGTAGTGAGAAAAATATTTTTGGGTATTTTTGGGAAACACGGTAAGTATTACTATTTTGGTGAGATCTCATTTAAACTCTCTTGTATCTACTATTTTTAATAGTGGAAGTTTTATTCGGAATTTGTCCCGTAGACGTAGTCCAAAATTAAGGGTGAACCACGTTAAATTGCTGGTGTTATTTTTATTGATTGTTATTATTCCACAATTATCTTATTGATTATACCCGCTGTGCTCAACAAGTGATATCATAGCTGCTTGGTTGATGATCCCAGCCCATTAATATTCTTAGTATGCTTTGTGGTTACGGCATTGACTGATTTTTCACATCAAAAAAGATTTTATTGGGATTAAATAAAATTGCGGTTCGGTGCAGTGTGATATTTTAATAAAAGAAATATACTGCACAAAAGAGAAAAATCCAAGGAATTTTCTGGTACAATCCGTTTCGAAAACGGTTATAAAATTAGAATTTTGGTGAATAGTAAAATAGTAATAAAGCAAATTTTTGCATGGTTACTGTTGCAACTCAGCTACTATTTTAACTAGGTTACTGTAGCAAACAAGTTCATCACTGTAACAGAGTTACCATTCAAGTTCATAACTGTAGCAGTCCAACCTGTCACTGTAACAGTCCAGCCTAGTTGCTGTTGCAAGTCCAACCCAAGTACTGTTGATACGGTACTATTCACAAATACGAGTACTGTTCACATATATGGTACTATTCACGTATATGTTACTATTCACCTATGTGGTTCCTGTAGCAAGTGTTGAAACTATGGAGGCAAAGACAAGTAAAATGATCAACTTAAATGACACAAATTACCATATATGGAGAAACCAGATGAAAGATCTCCTGTTTGTGACAAAATTGCATTTACCGGTGTTTACTACAAATAAATCCGAAGACAAATTAGATGAGGAATGGAAGTTTGAGCATGAGCAAGTGTGTGGTCTTATCCAGCAGTTTGTCGAAGATAACGTGTACAATCACATTTGCAATGAGACTCATGCAAAAATATTGTTGAATAAGCTTGAGGAGCTGTATGCTTCTAAAACTGGCAATAATAAATTATTTTACTTGACAAAATTGATGCAAGTAAAATATCGAGAAGGCACTTCTGTAGCAGATCATCTTAATGAAATGCAAGGGATCGTGGACCAGTTGTCAGGAATGGGCATAAAGTTTGATGATGAAGTACTTGCTCTTATAGTGCTAGCCTCTCTACCAGAGTCATAGGAGACTTTGAAGATCTCAATTACTAATTCTGCGCCTAATGGTGTGGTAAATATGGAGGCTGTTAAAAGTAGTATTCTAAATGAAGAGATGAGACGGAGATCACAGAATTCAACCTCTTCATCACAGCCAGAAGTTCTGGTTATAGAATCCAGAGGAAGAAGCCAATATAAGGGATCAAAATCCAAAGACAAGAGCAGAGGTAAGTCAAATAAATATGCAAATATTGAGTGCCATCACTGCAAAAGGAAGGGGCATATCAAGAGATTCTATCGACAGTTAAAAAAGGAGAAGAACAAAGGCAAGGAGAAAAAGCATAATGACAGCAGCGATGATGAACAAACAATTACTATCAATGAATTCAACATCCTGCAAGATGAAGAACTTGTCAATCTTGTAACCCAAGAAGCCAGTTGAGTGATTGACAGTGGTGCTACCATCCATGTTAAATCGCGTAGAGAATTCTTCTCATCATATACACCTGGAGACTTTGGTGTTGTTAAGATGGAAAATAAAAGCCTGTCAAAAGTTATTGGCAGAGTAGATGTTTGCTTAGAGATGGAGAATGGCATGGGACTAGTCCTCAGAAATGTGAGGCATATTCTAGATATACGGCTAAATTTGATTTCAATAGGTAGACTAGATGATGAAGGTTTTTGCAACATCTTCATGAATGGTCGATGGAAACTCACTAAAGGTTCCTTGGTGGTGGTTAGAGGTAAAAAGTACTCATCACTTTATGTGATAAATGCAAAGCTCTCCAACGACAGTGTGAATGCTTTAGAGAAAGATAATACAGCTGTGTTATGGCATAAGAGACTGGGTCATATGAGTGAGAAGGGGATGACCTATCTGGTCAACAAGAATGTGCTATCTAAGATAAAACAGGTGCATTTAGATAAATGCACAGATTATTTGGCGGGAAAGCAAAACAAAGTTGCTTTCAAGAGTTCTCCTCCTTACAGAATGAAGAATGTGTTAGATCTAATACATTCAGATTTGTGTGGACCAATGCTAAAGTCACTTGGTGGTGCTCAGTACTTTGTGACTTTTATTGATGATCGGTCTCGGAAGACATGGGTATATACCTTGAAGACAAAAGATCAGGTGTTAGATGTCTTCAAGCAGTTTCATGCCTCAGTTGAGAGACAGACTGAGAAGAAATTAAAGTGCATCCGGACAGACAATGGTGGAGAGCACACTGGACCATTTCATGCTTACTGTAAAGAGCATAGTATTCAGTATCAGACGACACCTCCGAAGACGCCACAGTTGAATGGCTTAGCTGAGAGGATGAATAGAACTTTGATGGAGAGAGTCAGATGTCTACCCTCACATGCAAAGTTACCTAAGATGTTTTGGGGTGAAGCTCTTCAGACAGCTGCATATGTGTTAAATCGTTCAACCTATGTCCCTCTCAAGAATGATATCCCAAAGAGGGTTTGGTCAGGAAGGAATGTTTCCTATGATTATCTGTGGGTGTTTAGTTGTAAAGCATTTGTTCATATTCCAAAAAATGAGAGATCCAAGCTTAATGCTAAGACAAGACAGTGTATCTTTATTGGCTATGGTCAAGATCAATTTGGCTATAGATTTTATGATCCAGTTGAGAAGAGACTTGTCAGGAGCCGTGATGCTGTATTTGTTGAGGATGAGACCATTGAAAATATTGACAAAATGGAGAAAGATGTTCCTGATTCCAATGGTGACTCATCATATTTGGAATTAATTCCTCCAACACTAATGCCAAGAGAGGTTGGAGATGAAGACCAAAATAATCCACCTGATGAAGATGATGCTTCCATAGAAGTTAGTGCTGAAAATGCTGAATATGAATCAAATGATGAAAATGATGATGATGTTCATCATCAACCACCAGTGCTTATGACTTTCCCAGTTCCATTGAGAAGAAGTGATCGAAGAAGACAACCATCTATCAGATATTCAGAAAATGAGTATGTGTTGCTGACTGACGAGGGAGAACCAGAAAGTTTTGGAGAAGCTATGGATAATGAACACAAAAAGAAGTGGATTGAAGCCATGTAAGATGAGATGAAGTCCTTGTATGAGAATAAAACATTTGAGCTGGTGAAGTTGCCTAAAGGCAAAAGAGCTTTGACAAATAAATGGGTGTTCAGGTTCAAGCATGAAGAACACAGTTTTAGTCCTCGATTCAAAGCCAGACTGGTTGTTAAAGGGTTCAACCAAAGAAAAGACATTGATTTTGATGAGATATTTTCACCTGTTGTGAAAATGACATCCATTCGTACTGTGTTGGGGTTAATAGCAAGTCTTAATTTAGAGATTAAGCAAATGGATGTGAAAACTGCCTTTTTACATGGGGATTTAGAAGAGGACATATACATGGAACAATCAGAGGGTTTCGAAGTTAAAGGAAAAGAGGATTATGTCTGCAAGTTGAAGAAAAGCTTGTACAGCTTAAAACAAGCACCGAGACAATGGTACAAGAAGTTTGAGTTTGTTATGGGGGAGCAAGGCTACAAGAAGACTTCTTCAGACCATTGTGTCTTTGTGCAGAAATTCTCAAATGAAGATTTTATCATTATTTTGCTTTATGTGGATGACATGTTGATTATTGGTCAAAATATTTCTAGAATCAACAACTTGAAACAACAGTTGAGTAAGTCTTTCACCATGAAAGACTTGGGGCCAGCAAAGCAAATTCTTGGCATGCAGATTATCAGAGACAGAGGAGCTAAGAAGATATGGTTGTCACAAGAGAAGTACATTGAAAAAGTACTTCAGAGGTTTAATATGGATAAGGCTAAGGCGGTTAGTTGTCCTCTTGCTAATCACTTTAGACTAAGTTCTGAATAGAGCCCTTCTATAGACAAGGAGAAGGATGAAATGAATAAGATTCCTTATGCTTCAGCAGTTGGAAGTTTAATGTATGCCATGGTATATACACGGCCTGATATTGCTCACTCTGTTGGAGTAGTGAGTCCGTTCCTTTCAAATCCTGGTAAGGAACATTGGATTGCAATAAAATGGATTTTTAGGTATCTTCGTGGCACTTCCAAAGTATGCTTATGCTTTGGAGAAGAAAAGCCTATGTTAGTAGGCTACACAGATGCAGATATGGATGGAGACGTAGACTCAAGAAAGCCTCCTTCAAGATACCTGATTACATTTGCAGGGGGAGCTGTGTCATGGCATTCAAGGTTACAGAAATGTGTTACACTTTCTACTACTGAGGTAGAGTTTATTGCAGCAACAGAAGTGTGTAAGGAGTTGCTATGGTTAAAAAGTTCTTAAATGAACTTGGTATGCAGCAAGACAGATATCAGTTATTTTGTGATAGCTAGAGCACTATTTACCTTGGGAAGAATTTCTCATTTCATTCAAGATCAAAGCATATTAATGTGAGATATCACTGGATCAGAGATGTACTAGAAAAAAAGCTATTATAGCTTGAGAAGATTCATACGGAAGAGAATGGATCAGATATGTTGACAAAGATTCTACCAAGGGAGTCATTTGAATACTGTCGATTGTCTGCAGGAATGATGAAACCCTCTATGTGATCGGGAGTGAGAGATTTGTTATGGTGTCCCTCCCACATAGAGGGACCCACATGTATATAAAAAGAAGGGAAAAAAAAAAGGGAGGTAGGCACTGACTTATCAAAATTCAGTGCCTAATTTAGTTGAAATATTACCCCTTACATGCCTATAAAAGGGCATGCAAGGCTCATAACATCTACACACAGCACTTGCATAAATTGCAAGAAAAGAGAGAGAGAGAGAGAGAGAGAGGTTTTTTAGACTTTTAGGAAATAATTCCTATAAAGGGGAGTGACAAAATAGTGAGAAAAATATTTTGGGTATTTTTGGGAAACATGGTGAGTATTACTATTTTGGTGATATCTCATTTAAACTCTCTTGTACCTACTATTTTTAATAGTGAAAGTTTTATTCGGAGTTTGTCCCGTGGACGTAGCCCAAAATTAAAGGTGAACTACATTAAATTGCTGGTGTTATTTTTGTTGATTATTATTATTCTGCAATTATCTTGTTGATTATAACCGCTGCACTCAATAGTGGGCTCTAGGTAGAGTATCGGATCATGTCTTGGGAGGAATTCAATGGAATATGGGTAATGGTAAGGTTGTGCGCTTTTGGTAGGATTGCCAGATTGAAGGGGAAGTGTCATTGGTTTTTCAGGTAACTTCACCTCCTCCTAATGATTTATTAAATCTTGCTATTGCTAAATGTGCTACTATGGAAGGGCAATGGGATTGGGATTTGTTTGCTGGCTTTCTTCCTCAGATTGTCATTCTTAAAATTGCAGCCATCATTACCCTTGGAAATGATGCTGAGGTTGATAATATCATTTGGGGGCGCTCTTCTATTGGGTTTTTATGGTGAAGTTTGCATATGCCTTTATTATGGATGACTACTGGGAAGATCAAAATGATGTTTGGAAGTTTACTTGGAAGTGGGATGGCCCGAAATGAATTAGAATGTTCCTATGGTTATTGTACAAGCAAAAGATTCTCTCTAATGTTGAAAGGGGGAGACGGCATCTAACAAATGACATTAGTTGTCATGTTTGTGGGAGAGTCATGGAAGATGCTTCGCATATTGTTAGAGATTGCCCTCTAGCTATGCATGTTTGGAATTCTCTATTATCTTCTCAAATTTGAATTTCTTTCTTTTTTGACCCTTTGTATATTTAGGTTAGCAAGAATATTAAATCATATGGCACTTTAAGAGATGGAGTAGAGTGAAGCATCTTGTTTGGATTAAATGTTTGGTACCTTTGGAATAGAAGGAATAGAATTATCTTTAATATTGAAGCTCAATCTCGATCAACTGTGGAAGATATGTGGTCTAGAACTAGGGATATAGTGAATAACAGAGGTTTGGAGGGAAATCTTGGAATAGCAAACAAGAGTATTATTAATCTTATTCACTAATCTTCTCCTCCACTGTCCTAGTTTAGCTTAATGCAGACGGAGCTTTCAAAATTGATTTGGGTTTGGCATCTGCAAGTGGTATTTTTCGGAATTCTCTAAGTGGTTGGCCTGGTGGATTTGTACATAATATTAGTGCTTGTTCCGTTACTCGAGCAGGGGCGCCTAAGGATTTTGGAGGCCTAATGCAAAATCATTAGATAAGGCTTTTAAATTAAAGACTATATAAGTACAGTAAGTAACAAGCAACAACAATAGAAGATTGATAAAATCGGAGAAATTCAACAATAATTGCTTCTGAAATAAATCAAAATTAAAATTAAACTTTCAATTTACTTATTGATTCAAAATTGGTTCCCTTTTGTCAATAAAATATTCGTTAAGGGCTCCGATTTGATATTGTACTAAACATTCTATTCTCTTTTTTTCGTGAGTTTTTTAGATCCAGATTGATATTTTTTTTATTCTACCATTCATTTTCAAGGATAAATAAATTACCACATATGAGAAATAATAAATAAACAAAACAATAACAAAACTAAAAGCTAATTGAGATAACTTAATAATTGAAGTAAATTTGTGAATGATAGAATATAGAGACTTTAAGAATTAGCAATAACAAATATTAAAAACTTTGAGAAACTCCTTTGCCAATTATTCAAATAAAAAAACAAAATTAAAAGTAGAAGATAAAGAGTGAATGAGATAGCAGTTTCACAATAAAAAAGAAAAAATTGACATTAGGATTTCTTTGATGGAGAAATAGCAATTATATAGGCAGTTGTTTGCACTTTTTGCACCACAAGTATACGGGTCTATTATAGCAAATAGATTTAATGAGTATAGAGGATGTCGATCCCCCAGAGAAACAAAATTGACTACCAAAGTTGTCTAAACTTTCTAATGTTTAATCAACTAATAAAATTGATGGAATAATAATTAACTAAAAATAAATATAATAAATAAAGAACTGAGATAATAAAATAATAAAATAAAACAATCAAATTCATTAAAATTTAATTCAATGAAAAAGGACCTAGGGTTTAGATATCAATTGGTTTTCATGTTAAAGGTTCATATACACTTACGTCAATATTCAAACAAATTGAAATTAAAAGTGGTTTTCCCTTTTTCAAACAAGATCCTCTTTCAAGGTAAATTGCTAATATCTAATTCTAAACTTACATCTACTGTCGTGATTGCAAGAAATTATATTAGACTTATTAAGTTTTATGGAAAACTAAACAATTTACCACCTAAGAAATACACGTATGTCTATGAAGCTTTAATCCTAAGTTTGTTTTTCCCATAAACTAATGTTGTATTTTCGCTTTCATTACTTCATATAATATCTTAAATTGTGTAAAAGGTGGCCAATCAATCACACACTTAAAGCACAAGAAAAATAATTTAATTCAATATGAATAAATAAATGACAAAGAGTATATAAATCCAATAACAATCAATCAAAATCCATCTAAACCATAGAAAAATTGATTTAGCTGCTCATAATTAATTCAATGAAAGAATAAATTGAATAAATCCAATAACAAATCATGAATCCAACAAAATTAAAGAAATAATGAAATAGGATTTACAAATCTTCTAAGAGATAGAAATTCTTGAATCTTGAAGATTGAAATCACAATCTTAAAGGCTCAAAACCAAAGTAAAAAGTCTCATCACTGGTTGTTAGTCCTTTTTCAAAATCCCAGGTTCTTCTTCTTAAACCCTTAACTGCTATCCTTTTTGTTGTCTTTGTGTAGCAAACGCAAATCTCTCTAAAATCTGTCATGCATGATCACCTCTCCCTAATTTCACATTCTTCCCTCTTTAAAACCCCTCTTTTCCTTTTCCTTTGAGCCCCCAAATTTAGGGTGGATCCTAATAATTTTAAAGAGTATTGGCTAATAGAGTTTTTCTTTCTTTTTTTTTTGTTTTTTTTCTAAAGAAGGAAAACCTAATAAAGTTAACTAGAATTTTTATTAAGTTATATTTTCAAAATTTTAACATTTTGTTTTCTCTATTTTATTTTTGTAAAATACTTCCTACTTTTTATACTATATATGGCCTCCATACTTATATATAAGGTGCCTTCATAGTTTGAGGACCTAAGGCGGTTGTTTTAGTCGCCTTACTCACTAAATCACCCCTATACTTGAGTTGAACTTTAGGGTCCTTTCAATGGATTTGAGCTTACTTGGGCGCTTGGGATTAAAAAAAAAATATCATAGCTGAAATTGATAGTCAAGTTGTTTTGCAAATGGTATCCAACCATTCAAGGTGCTCTAACGCTAATGATGCTATTGTCATTGAGATCAAAAGCTTATTGAATCGTGATTGGGATGTGCATCTTGTTCATGTGTAAAGCTAAGCTAATTTTGCGGCAAACTGGCTTACTAGTTTTACCAGCTCTCATATTGTTGGATATCAAAGATTAATCCACCCTCCTGATGGTCTTCAATCTTGGATTTTCCATGATCGTTCTGAGACTTCTCTTTCTCGCGATGTACTTGTGTTGTTTCTGGGCTTAAACCCTATTTATTGATAGAAATTGAATTGAAAGAAAAAAGGTAACTTGAATGGGTTGAGGTTAAGTCCACGAATCAATTGGGTTTAATAAGTTTAAATCTATCATTATTAAAAAGTTAGACCTAACTAATTAGATAGTTAAGTTCAAATCATTATACACACATATGTTTTTGATATATTTTTCCAATATGGGATTGATTCTTAACACTCCCCCTCAAGTACCAACTAGGATTTGACTTTAACGCCTAGTTGACTACTTGAAATTGAATTCCTCCCCTTGAAATTCAAATTTAAATGTAGTGACAACACCGAGCTCTGAGTTGCTAGGACTAGACATCTAGACGAATATTGGGTGAATGAAATTGAATCGGGCCGGACATGCTCTAATACCATAATAGAAATTGAATTGAATGAAAGGGTAGAAGTGACTTGAATGGATATATGTTAAGCCCACAACTTTATTGGGTTTAATGAGTTTGAGTCAATTATTGCTAAAAGGTTAAACCTAACCAATTAGGTAGTCAAATTCAAATCATTATATACCCATATATTTTTTGTATATTTTTTCGATGTGGGATTAATTCTTAACACTCCCCTCAAGTGACAATTGGGATTTGACTTTGACACCCAGTTGATCACTTGAAATTAAATTCCTCCCCCTAAAATTAAAATTTGAATGTAGCAGCAACACCAGGCTCTAGGCCACTGGAACTGGACATCCAGACAAATATTTGGTGAATGAAATTGAATCAAGCCAGACCTACTCTAATACCATTATGGAAATTAAATTAAAAAGATAGAGGTAACTTAAATGGGTGTGGGTTAAACCTATGAATTAATTGGGTTTAATGAGTTTATTCAAACTAAAAAGTTAGACCAAACTAATTAGATAGTCAAACTCAAATCATTATATACCTATGTGTTTTTGATGAATTTTTTTAATGTGGGATTGATTCTTAATACTCCCCCTCAAGTGGCAACTAGAATTTGACTTTGATATCTAATTGATCATTTGAAATTGAATTCCTCCCCCTGAATTGAAATTTAAATGCATCGGCAATACCAGACTCTAGGTTGCTGGGACTAGACATTTAAATGGATACCGAGTGAATAAAATTGAACTGCGCCAGACCTACTCTGATACCATGATAGAAATTGAATTGAATGAAAGGGTAAAGGTGACTTAAATGGTGTATGTTAAGCCCACAACTGAATTGGGTTTAATGAGTTTGAGTAACTATTGCTAAAAGGTTAGACCTAACTAATTAGATGATCAAATTCAAATAATTATATACTCATATATTTTTAGTGTATTTTTTTAATATGGGGTTAATTCTTAATATTCCCTCTCAAGTGACAATTGGAATTTGACTTTGATGCCTAGTTGACCACTTTAAATTGAATCCCCACCCCCTTTCCCCCCCGAAATTGAAATTTGAATGCAACGGCAACACCAGGCTCCAGGCCACTGGAACTAAACATCCAAACAGATACCGGATGAATGAAATTGAATCGGGTCAGACCTGCTCTCATACCATGATAGAAATTAAATTGAAATGATAAAGGTAACTTGAATGGGTGTAAGTTAAGCCCACAAATCAATTGGATTTAATAAGTTTGAGTCAACCATTACTAAAAAATTAGATCTAACCAATTAGATAGTCAGACTCAAATCATTATATATCCATGTGTTTTTGATATATTTTTTTAATGTGGGATTGATTCTTAACACTCTCCCTCAAGTGGCAACTAGGATTTGACTTTGACGCCTAGTTGACTACTTGAAATTGAATTCCTCTCCCTATAATTGAAATTTGAATGCAGCGGCAATACCGGACTCCGAGTTGCTAGGACTAGACATTCAGATGGATATCGGGTGAATGAAATTGAACCAGACCAGACTTACTCTGATACCATGATAGAAATTGAATTGAATGAAAGGGTAAAGGTGACTTAAATAGGTGTATGTTAAGCCCACAACTGGATTAGGTTTAATAAATTTGAGTAAACTATTGTTAAAAGGTTAGACCTAACTAATTAGGTAGTCAAATTCAAATCATTATATACTCATATATAATTTTGGTGTATTTTTTTGATATGGGATTAATTCTTAACACTCCTCCTCAAGTAGCAACTGAGATTTGACTTTGACACTCAGTTGACCACTTGAAATTGAATTTCTCCTCCTAAAATTGAAATTTGAATGCAATAGCAACACTGGGCTCTAGGCCACTGGAAATAAATATCTAGACAAACACCGAGTGAATGAAATTGAACCGGTCTAGACCTGCTCTAATACCATGATAGAAATTGAATTGAAATGATAAAGGTAACTTGAATGGGTGTAGGTTAAGCCCACAAATCAATTGGATTTAATGAATTTGAGTTAACCTGTCATGCCCCAACCCGAAGGCACGTGACCGGCACTAGGACACGGGACATGCACGTGGCTACCAGTGCCCGTAGTAAGCCTAACCCAAACCACAAGACAAAAAGCCCAAAACACACAACTGAAAAGCCCAATAGAAAAGGGCTATGGGCCCAAATAAGGAAAGCAGAACCAAAAGATTCACAACATAACACAACTATCAAATTGGCCCAACATCATTTATTCCATATATTCCACCAAAATAATAAATTACAGGAAGGTTCTGCTTAACCCAAAGATTACAGTTGTTTA
This sequence comes from Reutealis trisperma, assembly GCA_947687605.1. Taxonomy (NCBI): domain Eukaryota; kingdom Viridiplantae; phylum Streptophyta; class Magnoliopsida; order Malpighiales; family Euphorbiaceae; genus Reutealis; species Reutealis trisperma. Next base: position 78,164 of record CANTUT010000039.1, read on the forward strand.
GAATACATAGCTGAAATAATACACAAATCTCAATTACAAAGTGTAACATTGCGGAGTTCTAGAGTCATAATTACAAATGTACTTCTATTATATACATTCTTAATATCTCATGAATACAAATCACTGCCGAGGGGAAATTGGCAGTCTACTCAATTACAATTCCTTCCCAACTCATTCCCTGACCTGAAAGCAACAAGATGAACAGGAATGAGCGTTCGACTCAGTGAATGATACCAGCTAATATATTAAACTGGTATCCTACAGATAGATTTCTAATGCACATGCTATGCACTATGCCACAGAAACAGACAAATCATTCAATCAAGCAGGGATGGGGTATGGTCCACAGTACCACACTAATACTCAATACTCAATATGGGGAGCCGATCCCCCTACTATGGCTCTCTGAATCTAATAATCTGTCTCTTATGTCCAAGGGGCCCAGCCGTCACTGGTCTGTACCATACAGCCCTGACCCGACTGACAGCAGCCCTAGCGATGAGCAGGCCCGACCGGTTCATCGCCAGGGCTGTTGTCAGCCGGCATCCATCAGTCATAGCTCATCTTCTGAATCTCATCATAATCCAAATCATAACCATAACAAATCCATAATCCTAAGTGGTACTGTATCCTCCCGACCTCCATCCATCAACCACAACCATAGTATGGCACAAAATACAGAATATCAATTCATCATTCATAGTCAAATGTTACATGCTTATATATGCAGTAGTAGTGCATAATATACATATATATACACACAGCAATGCATATGAAATGAAAACATGTTAACACATTAGTGAGTATCACTCACCTAACTGACGACGCTTCCAACTGGCATCCCTCGGAAGGGCGACCTTGACGACAGAAGTTAGAGACATTGACTCTGGATAACAACGATAAGATTAGAATAGGAAAAACTCACTTAACTATAATAAACTCTTGTCACGCAATACGATAAACAATGCTCACCGAAAAATGTGAACGTTAACCAATCGTCACAAACTCACTACCAACGGACTCGTCTCAACACGTAGAATCCAAAAATATAATTTGTTTCTTCTGTTTTGTCGGAACCTGCATCGGCAGTCCGGTCGATCACCGGAGTTCGGTCAAAATCAACATCATCCAAAATTAGTAATTTATATACCAAATTAAAGCTTAGAGAAAGAGGAGTCCGGTGGTACAAAAATCACCTTGAACGGACGTCGAAACTGGCCGAAATTTAGCTCGGAAGTTTTTGCCGGCGGCGCGTGCGACGGCTGGAGAAGGCTAACGGCGGCGATTTTCGATGGACGGCTTGGTCAGCACCTCAGGAACCTCCCTGTCCAGCGCGTGTCGTCTTCCGGTGATCGGAAGGCTGTCCGACGGCAGACAGTTCCCTCTTCCTCTCTCTCTCTCTCTCTCTCTCTCTCTCTCTCTCTTGGCTGCCTCTCCCTGCAGGCAGCCAACACCCTTCTTATATATATATATACTAATAATAATAATAATAATAATAATACTAATAATAATATTCATAATAATAATATCACTAATAATTATAATACTAATAATAATAGTAATAATAATAATATCACTAATAATAATAATAATACTAATAATAATAGTAATAATATTAATAACAATTCTAATGATCATAATAATAATAATAATAATAATAATAACAATTTACAACATAAACTTCTATATATATAACCATAATACTGTGGACGATAATAATAATTCAATTAATACAATTTATTCATAATAATAGTAATTATAATGGAAATCCAAACTTCTGATTAAAATACTATAATTAAACTTATAATATTAATTAATACTTTTATTAATACTCAAAAATATAATCCAAAATACAATTCTCCAAAAATCCACATTAACACTATCATAATAATATACATATATAATATTGTAATAAATTTACCATTAATAATACATACTCAAATAATATGAATATTTATAATTTAATAAAATATAATTCCAATTCTTACTTTAATAAGAAAAATAATAAAATAATATGTTTCCGTACGAAAATAGAATTTTATAAAATAAATGAAAATTCAGGGTGTTTCAATCTTCCCCCCTTAAGAAAATTCGTCCTCGAATTTTCAAATACCACACCTTATAATGACTTCTCCATCACACTTCCACTGCGCACTCTGATACACAAAATCAAACCCATAGGCAAGGTAACATAACAAACAACTTCAACAAGACACTAAACTATATAACTAATCCTCCAACAAAAATTATTCTAACACCCATATCCAACCTATTAAACCTTAGAGCAAAAAGCTAACCATTCCTTATTTCTATGCCCTGGTTTAATCACAGCTAACACTAACACAATTCTTGATTTCACATTCAATCAATCATAACCTTAAACATATCTTATCTTTAAGCCCTTATCAATACTAAAGCTAATATTAATGCTTAACATTTCACTTCTATTTACTATTTGTTACATCAACCAGATAAGAATCCAACAGATAATTCTAAGTTAATAAGACTCTTAATATTTCATAATTCATTTCCAGACTAATAATTATTACTTAATATCTAATAACCTCGATAAATATTCTTATGTCTAATATCTCATTAAACTTATAACTCTTATAATATTTAATTATGACAATAACTCCGAGAGTAATTTCCTTAAGCATTTCATCACGTAAAACATATCAATACTTAATAATTTGCTTTCTACTCTTACTTACTTTAACTAATTTTCTCAATATATATCACCCTTGTCAAGAGTTTCCTCCCTCCAGGACAGCCAAAAATGGTACTTATCAGCATATATGCATACTTACTAATAAATATACAAAACCAAAAATTTTACCATTCGCTTCAACATCCCTTAAGTTAACGGAGTCATCAAAAAAATTCTATTAACTCTAAACATATTTTACACCATAAGTAGTATACTAACCAGTAATTCACAATTTATTCAAGACTTATTCTTTATCTATAAAATACTTTAACATCCAAGCTTAAATAGTTATTGTCGTCCAACCATATACATTTAACCCATAACATTATCTTATTTCGAATTTTCCATCAACATCTTATGAATATACTCAAATAGTAACTCTACTATATGATATAATAAAATTCTTTTCCTTAATAAAATCAATACTTAATCCTTAATCCTTTTCACAATATAATATAGAATTTAATATCTCAAAACATTATCTTTTTCCGAGAACTTCAATCCACTGTAGGTGTATCCAAACTTGTTTAAATTTGCAAAACTAGTTAAAATCATTCGTAATAATTAAAACATTTTCACTTTTATTTTAGAGCTCAAGGTATTGTGTCCAGGGATGCTACACAATATGCAACCTTAATGTAATGATCCATGAAGGAGACAATGAATGAATAATGACTTATAACTTTATGGTGTCTGACTCAATGAATGCAGACAGACACATACACTGGACACAAGTACAGAGTTCTAAAATAATAAATTCTCAAAACTAGTATTAAAATCATACTTGAAAATCAATTATCATCTTTAACTTTATTTAAAACATTCTATTTCCAAATCATTAAAATTTTGAATAAAGTCATTTTATACTCTACTGGATTAAGTTCTCGGGGATCCTTAAATTCAATTCTTACATTTCTTAATTTCTAAACTAAAACTATATCATAATTTTTTGTTCTATTTCAATAGAATATCCCAACTTAATAAACCTTATGATCAACAAATTAATTTCACTTAAATCTATGAACTCCTAAATCATCACAGACATTAAGAATTATGCAAAATACACCCAAATTTAATTAGTCTTATATACAATATTAAACATAATTTATACAGAAAAGGGGTACAACACCTAGGATTATACAACCTACTGAAGCAGTGTCTCTAGTCTCGTTAACTGCCTCAACATGCCTCCGCACATCACAACCAAAATGAAAAGAAAATCATTCCATTACAACAAGGCAAAGAAGAAAATATACTTAGACAAATCCAGGACCCTGCAAACCTAGCAGGTCTCACACCATAATTACCACTAACATCCACAACAAATTTCTTAACCTATCACTTCTTGATAGGCTCATGCGAGGGAGACAAATTCATAACGTCATCATCATCATCATCCTCATCATACTGGCTGAAGAAGGCTGTCTCATCAAATTCAGTAGAGTCTGAAGAAGGCTCCATAAGGTGAGTCCAAATGTGATTGGTGGGGTCAAACTTGTCATCATTAGGCACTATGGGCTGAGGACCATCTCTTCGGTACAATTCCTTAAGACAATTTTGATCCCAATCATCCAGAGCATTATTAATCTCACAACAGTACTCAGGAGAAAAATCCCACCATGGAGCATCAGGGTCACTAGGGGGCCACATCTCACGCAAAGGAGCATTATTCTTCTCACACATAAAGTGCTGAAAGGCAGTAATCTCATCGGAATAATCAAAGACATCCTTATAGAATGAAAAGTAACAGGACTTATAGATAAGAACTTGAGGATTCACGACCAGACGAGTGCCTGAAAGATCGCTTATAGCCGTATAAGGACGATGAAAAACCAGCATAGTTCGAACAGTAGGACCATCTGTCCAAAAAGACTTGCCCAAACTCGTGATATGAAATCTCATCCATTGGTCCAAAGGGTTAAACCAACGCAGGAAAGTAACCAAATGCGGGTTAGCTGCATTATTGCCATCCAAACACTGGATATACCTCAGAAAATGGAAGGGCTGAATTTCTATAGCAATATGATAGAGATGAAGGAAATACCACAGAAAGCAAAGGAATTCTTTAGGCCATATCCAAAATGAATCCACTGTCATATCCATGAAAGCATATGGCCTCAGAAAAGGATAATCAGGGTGGATAGTTAGTTCCTTCACAAACCGAGAGCCATACTTTCGAATGAGACATGTTTGATACTTAAAAATCTGTTCAAAGGCCAAATTCTTAAGGGCTCTTTCAGAAATATTGCTTCGGATCTCTGGGGGAAGGCTTTGGTAAAGAAAAGGATCAGGTCCAGGGGGAGAGGAAGATGAAGAAGATGCCATAAAGTAAGGTGATAAATGGAAGGAATAACTATTAGGTCAAGAGAAAAAAAAAATTTCAACTGAGGAAGAAAGTTAGAACTAGATGGTGAGTTGCATAACACCTGTCTCCAATAAATAATGACTCAACTTCCTTACCGACAAAACTACAGTAACTTTTCTCGAAAATTGGTTTAGCTAATAACAAAGTCTTGTCTGGATATAACTGATGAAACTAATCAAACAACTACAGCCCTTTAACCCTATCTAGAATGACAAATGTTCAATTACATGTGGCTGAAAATAATCATATCATTTCACGGGATAAACAGAAATGGGGCAAGCAATGGCTTATCTTATCTTTTAGATACTAGAGTACTCCCCGTACAACAGAATACTAGCAAAAGAAATCTCCAGACCTGATGCTCTAATAATCAAGAAAAACAAAGATGTCATTAACATTACCACATCTCTTGTACTTTCTAACTGATAATTAACAACTGTATTAAACCTTAACAAATAAGCATTAAGCTCGCTATTGACTAACATCTTAACATAACACCACGTTAATGCTAAATTAGAAGCAAGAGAAACTCAAAAGACAATTAGGAATCCTATACTCCGCGTGTTACCAAAACAAGGACCCACAATACTGAATATATTAAAAGTCACAAGATCTTTGCTCTGATACCAAGTTTGTCACGCCCCAACCTGAAGGCACGTGACCAGCACTAGGACACGGGACATGCACGTGGCTACCAGTGCCCGTAGTAAGCCTAACCCAAACCACAAGACAAAAAGCCCAAAACACACAACTGAAAAGCCCAATAGAAAAGGGCTATGGGCCCAAATAAGGAAAGCAGAACCAAAAGATTCACAACATAACACAACTATCAAATTGGCCCAACATCATTTATTCCATATATTCCAGCAAAATAATAAATTACAGGAAGGTTCTGCTTAACCCAAAGATTACAGTTGTTTAGAATACATAGCTGAAATAATACACGAATCTCAATTACAAAGTGTAACATTGCGGAGTTCTAGAGTCATAATTACAAATGTACTTCTATTATATACATTCTTAATATCTCATGAATACAAATCACTGCCGAGGGGAAATTGGCAATCTACTCAATTACAATTCCTTCCCAACTCATTCCCTGACCTGAAAGCAACAAGATGAACAGGAATGAGCGTTCGACTCAGTGAATGATACCAGCTAATATATTAAACTGGTATCCTACAGATAGATTTCTAATGCACATGCTATGCACTATGCCACAAAAACAGACAAATCATCCAATCAAGCAGGGATGGGGTATGGTCATAGTACCACACTAATACTCAATACTCAATATGGGGAGCTGATCCCCCTACTATAGCTCTCTGAATCCAATAATCTGTCTCTTATGTCCAAGGGGCCCGGCCGTCACTGGTCTGTACCACGCAGCCCTGACCCGACTGACAGCAGCCCTGGCGATGAGCAAGCCCGGCCGGCATCCATCAGTCATAGCTCATCTTCTGAATCTCATCATAATCCAAATCATAACCATAACAAATCCATAATCCTAAGTGGTACTGTATCCTCCCGACCTCCATCCATCAACCACAACCATAGTATGGCACAAAATACAGAATATCAATTCATCATTCACAGTCAAATGTTACATGCTTATATATGCAGTAGTAGTGCATAATATACATATATATACACACAGCAATGCATATGAAATGAAAACAGGTTAACACATTAGTGAGTATCACTCACCTAACTGACGACGCTTCCAACTGGCATCCCTCGGAAGGGCGACCTTGACGACGGAAGCTAGAAACATTGACTCTGGATAACAACGATAAGATTAGAACAGGAAGAACTCACTTAACTAGAATAAACTCTTGTCACGCAATACGATAAACAATGCTCACCGAAAAATGTGAACGTTAACCAATCGTCACAAACTCACTACCAACGGACTCGTCTCAACACATAGAATCTGAAAATACAATTTGTTTCTTCTGGTTCGTCTGAACTTGCGTTGGCAATCCAGTCGATCACCGGAGTTCAGTCAAAATCAACATCATCCAAAATTAGTAATTTATATACCAAATTAAAGCTTAGAGAAAGAGGAGTCCGGTGGTATAAAAATCACCTTGAACGGACGTCAGAACTGGCCGAAATTTAGCTCGGAAGTTTCTGCCGGCGGACGTTGCGGCGGCGCGTGCGGCGGCTGGAGAAGGCTGACGGCGGCGATTTTCGATGGACGGCTTGGTTAGCACCTCAGGAACCTCCCTGTTCGGCGCGTGTCGTCTTCCGGTGATCGGAAGGCGGTCCAACGGCAGACAGTTCCCTCTTCCTCTCTCTCTCTCTCTCTCTCTCTCTTGGCTGCCTCTCCCTGCAAGCAGCCGACACCCTTCTTATATATATATAATAATAATACTAATAATAATACTAATAATAATATTCATAATAATAATATCACTAATAATAATAATACTAATAATAATAGTAATAATAATAATATCACTAATAATAATAATAATACTACTAATAATAGTAATAATATTAATAACAATTCTAATGATCATAATAATAATAATAATAATAATAATGATAATAACAATTTACAACATAAACTTCTATATATATAACCATAATACTGTGGACGATAATAATAATTCAATTAATACAATTTATTCATAATAATAGTAATTATAATGGAAATCCAAACTTCTGATTAAAATACTATAATTAAACTTATAATATTAATTAATACTTTTATTAATACTCAAAAATATAATCCAAAATACAATTCTCCAAAAATCCACATTAACACTATCATAATAATATACATATATAATATTGTAATAAATTTACCATTAATAATACATACTCAAATAATATGAATATTTATAATTTAATAAAATATAATTCCAATTCTTACTTTAATAAGAAAAATAATAAAATAATATGTTTCCGTACGAAAATAGAATTTTATAAAATAAATGAAAATTCAGGGTGTTTCATAACCATTACTAAAAAGTTAGATATAACCAATTACATAGTCAAGTTCAAATCATTATATTTTCATGTGTTTTTAATGTATTTTTCTAATGTGGGATTGATTCTTAACACTCCCCCTCAAGTGGCAACTAGGATTTGACTTTAACGCCTAGTTAACCACTTGAAATTGAATTTCTCCCCCTGAATTGAAATTTAAATGCAGCGGCAACACCAGACTTCGAATCGATGCTACTGGACATCCAAATGGATACCGAGTGAATGAAATTGAACTGGGTCGAACCTACTCTGATACTATGATAGAAATTAAATTGAATAAAAGGGTAAAGGTAACTTAAATGGGTGTATGTGAAGCCCACAACTGAATTGGGTTTAATAAATTTAAGTCAATTATTACTAAAATGTTAGATCTAACCAATTAGGTAGTCAAATTCAAATCATTATATACTCATATATTTTTGGTGTATTTTTTTGATATGAGATTAATTCTTAACACTCCCCTCAAGTGGCAACTAGGATTTGACTTTAACGCTTAGTTGACCACTTGAAATTGAATTTTTCCTCCTGAAATTGAAATTTGAATGCAGCGGCAACATTGATTTTTGGACTACTAAAACTGAACATTCAAACAGACACTAGATAAATAAAATTGAATCAGGGTAGATCTGCTTTGATATCATGATAAAAATTGAATTGAAATGATAAAAGTAACTTGAAATGATAAAATTATATATATTGATTTATATAAATTTAAATTGAAACCTGATAAAACATAATTATATATAGACTTAAACTGAGACCTGATGAAACACAATTACATATAAATTTAAACTGAGACATGATAAAATATAATGATATGGGAAAAAAGTTGATTAAATGATTATACAAACTTAATTTTCGAGCAAGTAACCTGACGATTTGGACAAAAAAAAAAAAGCGACTCACCCAATGGACACAACTAACAATGGCTTTTGATATCTTGGAAAGAAAAGAAAGGCTGTGTTTGTTTTGCAAAAAAAATTTTTTTATTTTTATGATATTTTGAATATTTTGAAAAATTAGTTAATAGAAAATATTTTTTTTATCAATGAAAAACTAGTCATTTAAAAAAAAATTGAAGTTTAAGAAACCCATTATGATAAAAAAAAAAAAAAAAAAAAGTGAATAAATATGAATTTATTAATCTTCACAGACAAGAACCACTCACGCTTAGCAATATAATGATTCAAATTTTTATTAATTTTAAAATCTAAATTTATAAGAATATATATATATGCAATGCTCCATGCAATTGCATGGCCCGCTCCACTGCTGTGTAAAGAATGAATTTCACGTTGCAAAATTTTTTGTTGTGCAACTGTCGGTAGGATCTTGCGGAGATTTTTCCATATGATATTTGCCTTATTGGTGTAAATCAATTTTTAGTGGGGACCACTTTAACTAAAGTGTTCCGGCGAATTCAATTAATTATGTAAAAGGAGAGCTCACATTAGAAATGCGTTTATAAAAGGGTGGAAGATTAATTATGTGATTCGTTTTTTCATGTGTGCAATTTAACACTTCATAGATATAAGATAAAGAAAGAGAAAAGAGTTTTTTAAAAGGAAAGAATGAGAAATATTTACTTTTTTATGTTTCTAAATTGGTTTGAGGATATCTTTAATTGATTGAACCAAAAATTAAAAATTATAATACAGAGAAAGTGTGGAAAATTAATTTTATTTTATTAAGATGAAAGAAAGGGAAAAAAAAAATTATACCTCGTTGTAAAATATAAAAATATTTTCTATTTTAGAAGTTGAAATTGTTTATACTACAACTCCAAATTTAATGAATTTTTAACTCCTAATAACCCTCTCTTTCCTTTCTTAATTAAAAGGAATAAGATGTCAAATAACATAGGCAAAGATTATCTACTTCCTCTCTCTCTTTTCTTGCATTTAGCTCCTTGTCAGGTAAATAGCTAGAAAATCACTAAATTTTAGTATTTTTCAATTTCATCACTAAAAGTCTTTTTGGATGAAATGAAAAAAGGATGTAGAGTTGTTTTATAAATGAATTTTATATAAAATTTATTTACAAATAAATTATCGTGTTTGGTAAAAAAAAATTAATAATATGGAATTCAATTGAATTCTACATAATTATGTTTGGTACAATTTTAAAATAATAATTCTTTTTTTTTTTTTTTTTTTGAAAAATACCCTTCATAAAGAAAAGAGAGAAGGGAAAAGAAATGACAATTTTGTCAATAAGTTTTTTAATAAGTTTTGTGGAATTCATTTGCAAATCCTATCAAACTTGATAGAATTTGAGTTTGTTATATTTATTCCACAAAATTGAATTCTACAAATTTAAATAAATATTTTTTTGCGAACCAAATAAAAAAATTTAAGATTTCAAATGAATCCAACAAAATTTTGTGAAATTAAATTGCACTACAAGAACAATAAAATAACAACGCATTTTAGCAATGTAGTGATTGCCTCACTCTTTGGTGACACAATAGTAACAAAATAGCAACTGATTAGCAATGGAATAAACAAAAAAAAAATTCTCAACTTAGCGATGGATTAACGACAAAATAGCAATGCAAAATTTGTGATAGACAATTTCACCACTATTTTATCGCAAAATATAGCGTCAAATTTTTGCACTGATTTTAGCGATAGATTAGCAATGGAAAATCTATCACTAATAAGTGACAAACAGATATTTCGTTGTTAACGTTTGCACCAAATTTTAGAGCTGATTTATAGAGATAGAATTTTTCATTGCTAATTTAAAAAAAAAAAAAAAACCCAAATTTTTTACTAATGATACTATAAATCATTTAATGTTTATGTTTTGTTTTTTTAGCAGTAAGGTGGTTTAGCATTTATATTATGTTTAATTAGGGTGATGTATTGCCAAAGTATAAATTATTATGATCAGAGCAAAATTTATGATTTAAAAAAATTATGGACCAATTGGCTAAATTTTCAAAAATTTGATTTTTTTTAAATTTAAATTTGACCAATGAATAAATTTATTAAATTACTAAAAGTGTATATTTCATTTTTTAAAAAATATTTTCTATTTTAGTTGAGTGGTAATAATATTTTAAAAAAAATTATGAGGCAATTATAAACAATTTAATTACTCGATCCATATAATTATATTCTTGTAGATCCAATTCAATCTTTATCCATTATTAATGCTTATCTTTAAGATGCATCTAAAGTTTAAAAAAATAAAATAAAATTACATGTTGTTGCTCAATATACACCAAGAAGCAGGGGTTGAATATGTGGGAAGATAAAAGTTCTATAAATAAGGGAAAATAAAAAGTTTAAAGGATGAAAAGAAAGAACAATAGATTTATAGTGATTCGAATTATAACTAATTCTACATCCACTCCCAATATTCAATTGGATATTTTCATTATCAATGGAGTTTTACCAAATTCACTCCCAATTTAATATTTAGTCTCAAACCAAACCTTACATGAATTTTACTAAGGATCACACTCAAATCTAACTAAGTGTTTTACCTAAGCTAATGCTTAAATCTAATCAAGTGTTTTACTAAAATTTACACACAAACATATATAAGAGTTTTAACTAGGCTCACTCCCCAATATATATAAGTGTTTTAATGGCTAACACCCAACCAACTAACACAAGGTGTATTTTATAAAAGTTTAAGGCTAAAGAAATTAAAATACAAGAGTTTGGCTACTTAGAAAGTTGTTCCATTTTCTTTAAATTGTTCCACTTTCTTTAAGACCTTTGGAATGAGTATTTATAGCTTTCCACCATCAAAAAGCCATTACAAATGAACCCATGGCCAAATCTCTTCCTAACATATACAAATCTTGCATTTAATGTGCTGTTAGACAAGAATCGCGATCGCAGAGTTTTGGTCACGGTCACAATTTTTAAACAGCTAGTTCTACATGGTAGTTTTCTATTGGCTAATTAAGTATTCGTTGGAGCTCTTTCCTACCTTATGAATATCATGGTTGCAACCTCTTGATAATGGTTGCGATTCTCTCTTCGCGTCTGAATCGCAAGCACAACTCTCACTATGAACTCTTTTGTGTCTCAACCCATTTTGCCTTTAATTAATTCACAATCATAGCATACTAGGTTGCAATCACAAAATGCTTATTAAGTTCCTTAGTTGCGGATGCGACTTATAGGTCAGTTTCATAACTTTAGGAAATTCCTTAAGATTCTTGATTTAAAACCTTTTCAATGTGTCTTTTCTACAAAATAAACACTTAATGCAACTATTAGAGCAATTCAATTTGATTTTCAAGATTAAAATCGAGATTGACTAAACCAGTCCAATTTAGATTAACTATCTCCCCTTTTTTTATTTTGATAATTAAATTGAATTTAAAACAAAATTAAGTACAATTTCAAGATAAATGCGTCCCTCAATCAATGCTCTCTAAAAATTAAATAAGATCTTGAAAAATTTTAAATAATCTTAATCTCTACCTAATCTTAATCTTTACTCGCCATTTGTCACAAAATTAATTCAATTTTTTGCCATTTCTCTCCCTTTGTCAAGATCAAAAAAGGGATTTGGGAGAGTTGTGGAAGCAAGTATTGAAGATGAACATTAAAAAAGCAAGTAATGAAAATAATTAAACAAGTAAAAATATCAAGAATTAAATAAGTAACAATTAAGCAATAGGGAAAATTTACATTCATTTATTTGATCATTTCAATTTAGTGCCAAAATGTCATGAATGCAAAATGAAAAGATAAAAGATGAAAAAATAAGATAAAAGTCCTAAGGCCCCAAGGTTTAAGGTTCTTCTTCTTGTTTTTTCTCCTCCTCACTTGTGTCTCAATCCTTCAAGTGGCATTGGGAAAACCCCATTTTCTCTTGAATGTCAACAATATCATGATGAATGTGACCCAAAAGACTTAGTTTCTTTATGATTTTACTAAACATCTTGTCAATTTTGGTAGTTGACTGGGCTTGAGAGGAGGATATTTGAATCCCTTTCTACCTTTGGCCTCTTTCCTCCATGGGTTGGCTCCCTTCAATTGGAATAACCCTTAGCCTTTTCCTTGAATTTTTCTTTCACTCCTACCTCACCAAAAAATATACTTATAAGAGTTATTCTTCTCTCTTATACATTTGGAGTGGACCATATACTCCAAGTCAATAGCATATTGGACTTAGGCTTAAAACAAGTTTTGAGGAGGGCTTTGTTTTGAGAGTTGAGGGCTCCAACATGTTGGCAATTTGAGAAATTTGAGAGGAGAAGAGGATAGTGCCTTTGGGTGTTTTGGCTAAGTGAACAAATTGATTTATAAAGATTTGGTAGTTTAAATGTCTTAGTTTTTTATAAGGCCATACATAAAAAAAAAGGAGATCCTTTTGGGTCACTTTCTCATTGCCATATCTTCTAGCTTTAATAGAGAAGGTGATAAAAGATAAGGGTTTTAATGTGTTTGGTTAGGGAGGATTTTGAATCATATCTTGTTTTGATGGAAATCTCTTTCCAAAAATCATTGTAACTCATATCCTAATCATTAAGGTTTGAAGCACCTTCTTTTAAAAACCCAAAGATTTCTATCACTTCCTCCAAATGAATCCATATTCTTTACCAAAGAGTTTGAATCTAATTCCATAGTGACCATTGGGAGAGGAGAACTTTTTCTCTAACACTAAAGTTGCTAGGAACACCTTTGTAAGCTCTTCATAATCATTTTCATTTACAAAGATGAAATTTCCCCAATTTAAGTTCTCTAAATAGGCTATTTGTCATTCCCAAGGGTCCTCAAACTTCTTATATTTGGCAACTCATTTGCAAGAATGATTTTATCTTGCAATTTTAGCCAATTTTGCTTTCTTCTAGTGTCATCCCTTTCATAAGTTCAAGTAGAGAAGGTTTTTGTGAAGTTCATGAAGTTTGGGGTTCTTTACCTTTGCTTTGCCTAGTTGCATTAATTTTTAGGGCCATTATAGCAAGAAATGAAGAGAATAGAGAGATGAAAAAATATGAAGGACATGAGAGAGTTTTAAAGCATAAAATGAGTGAAATTTGTTTTAGATAATTGAGAGTTGTTGTAAAATGAATTTTAGAGGTTTGAGGATTATAAATAGGCAAAATTGGCAGAAAAATGGTCAAAAATACATTAAATTCAAAATCTAACTATTTTAAAATGACTTTTTTTTAAAAGAAAAGCCTAAATCGTGTTCGCGAAATGGGTGTCACGACTATGAAATTTGAATTTTCTGAACTTCATGTTTGCTATACTCATTCGCCACTACTATTTACTAGACTTTGAAAATTGAAGAAATTTTCAAATATTGTGCTCACAAAAATAAAATGGTGATTGCAATTTATAGGTTTTTCAAAAATTTCAAAAGAAATCATGACAAATGCTCATGCAATGCAATTGGCACTAGTTGGCAAGATCAAATGATGTAAATGATTGAAATGTAACCACATGTACATTGAAATTTCAAAAATTCATTATTCAATCATAATTCACATACAGAAACATACAAAGATAAGCAATTTAAAACATTAACCATTGGCACATATCAATCAAAGAGTCACCTCAATTCAAGATGATATGTAAGACCAATATATTAAAACATGAAAATACATTAACTACTCTCAAACAAGCATCTAATCAATCAAATCATCAAACATTTGAAATTATGTACATAATCTTCAATTACTAAATTATTCTTACCAATAGTACCAACGCCAATTATCTTACTCTTGGCATTCTTTACAAATGCAATATCTCTACCAAGTTTTTTCTTGTGTTTAAATCATTCACTATCTATATGCCATTGATTCTCTTTTGAAGTGGATTTTAAGATACATCTATAAGAAAGGAAATTCATTTTTACTTTGGTATCTAAGAATATTTGAGTCTTTGAAGGTTAGTCTTGGAAGGATCCTCAAGTTTTAACTGAGCTTTCCTTATATAGCAAAACACATTTATATGCCCATCTTTCATACAATAATGGCACTTAAGCTTTAATCTAAAAGTCTTTTTGAGCTTTGCCATTTTGTTATGAAATTTGACCTCTTCATATCATTACCACGATGCATACAAAAGCAAGTATTATGTCGTGATTTTGTGTGTATTTGAGTATGCCTTTTATACATGTATGCATGGTTAGCTCTTTGAGACTTATCTCTTAAGCCTTAGCTCTTGAGCCTTAACTCTTCATCCTTATATACTCTTTTGAATCCGTTTAGGATTGGAGGGTTTAGTGTGTGTTTTGGCTCCTTTGTCAATTACCTCAATGTTAGAGGTTTGAGGAGCTGTGTCTTTTATAAACATAGTAGGGGAGGATGTGGATGTTGATTCACTATTGAAGTCAAAGCCATGTCTCATTAGGAGTGGTCTTTGAGATACGATGAATGTATCTAAAGCTTCCTTCCCCCTGTGAAATTTGGAGATGTAAGATTCCAACTCTTTATATAAGGAATCAAGTAAAGAAGTTTTTGAAGAAATTTATTTCAATGAATCTTTGAGATTAACATTGAAAGTTTTTAAACTTAAAACAATCTTGAAAATCTTCCTCAAGTTTAGAGTATTTTCCTTTGTAAAAATTTCATTTTGGAAAAATATTTTTGACATTTCAAAGCCATAGTTTTCATAAGCTTATCCTTATCATCCATATCATGCATATTATCACATTCATTATTATCACAAGAGTGGGATGTAGAACATACCTCATTAGAAGGATCCTTTAAAGCTATGAAGTAAAGTTTGGCTACATCCTTTTCCTCTCCATCACTTGAGGAATCATCATCCCATGTAATTTTAAAGCCTTTCTTCTTCTTCTTATTCTTAAGATAATCCAGTCTTGTGTGACTTTGCCTTCTACATCCATGCAAGTCACCTCATTCTTCCTTTCTTTATGGGAATTGGAGTTAGAAGAGGATTTTCTAAAGAATCCCTTCTAAGATCATGATCAGCTCATTATCTTCATCATAACTCTCCTCTGAATCACTTGAGTTCTTATTGTCATATTAATCTTTAGATGAGCATTTAAAAGTAAGTGTCTTCTTCTTTTCCTTCTCCGCTTGTGACTCTTCCTTCTCAATGTCATCTCTTGGATGAGAAGTTTGCCAATGAAAACATCATGGGAATTTTGCCATGGTCTTCATTAGTTTCTCAATGCTAGCCAATCTAGTTTTATAGTGCTTCTTTGGAAGAGTTCTAAAGATCTTATGATTGACATCTTCAAAAGAATACATTTTGACAAATTTCTTCAAATTATTGATAATAGCTAGAAGTCTATTTGTCATATCAGTGACGCTCTCATTTGTTTTCATTTCGAAAAGCTTATACTCATGAGTGAGCATTTGAATTTTCTTGGACTTAACTTGCTTGTCCCTTCATGGTAATTCTCCAATGTTCTTCAAATGCCATAGGCACTTGTATAATGTTTCACTCTACCACATTCCTCTCTAAACAATGAGTAAAAAGAATAATCATTGCTGTCTTATTCTTCCCATTAGCCTGTCTTTATGCATCAACTCAATCCTTTGTAGAGATCACCTCTTCAACACCATCAACTATCTTTGATGGAGGCTTTCACTCTTCAAAAACATTATCCCATATATTTAGATCACTATCAAGATAGACCTCTATTCTATGCTTCCAAAAAGCAAAATCAATGCCATTAAAACTGAGGCTTGAGATGATGAATCCCTTCAAGCCATTTTGATCTTTCCTCAAGCCCGCAACAAGCATTTCATGACTACAACACAATATGTCATGACATGAATTAATTAAAGGCAAAATAAGTTGAGAAAAAGAAGAATTCGTGGTGAAAGTTATGCCCACGATTTAGGATGCGAACAGAGAATCGCTACCATGACTTATAGGTCAATTTCATAACTTTAGAAAATTCCTTAAGATTCTTGATTTGCAACTTTTTCAATGTGTCTTTATAAAAAATAAACACTCAATACAAATATTAAAACAATTCAATTTGATTATCAAAATTAAAATCGAGATTGACTAAATTGATTACACAATTTAGGTGTATTTATTATACTATTAAGGTACAAAAGAAAAAACTACCATTTTATTTATTGTATTCTTGATCTTTGTGAAAAAAAAAAAGTGACAATTTTTTGAAGACGGATGAAGCATTAAGTATAATAATAGTGATTATATACATATAACAAAATTTGAGTTCAAGAATTGTTTAGAAAATTTTTTCAATGTGTCAAAATAACTCTTTTAAAAATTAAATTTATAAAATTTCATCTCATAAAAAACTAAATTCATATAAAATCACATTAAAATTTTTTTTTTCACATCATTATGTTCTTATAGATCCCAATTAAACTATATATTCATTTTTATTAAAAAATAATTTAAATTAGTATTTTCACTACATTAATATCTTTTATAACAACAACTCAAATAAAAAAAAATCATTTGTATTAAAATTAAAAATGAGTTTATCAGTTTACAAGCTATTTGAAATTTAACTCGTTAAAAAATTATTTTAAGTTTGTTGTTTAAATTAAATTATAATTTGATATGTGACTTCTAAATTCGTTAAATAAATGAATTGAGTATGAATTAGATGAAATTTAATTTTTTAAAATTTAGGAATCATTTTGTATTTAGACTCTTGACTTAGTTTGTGAATAATTTTAGTAATTAATTATTTTCAAATTTAGGATTTATATAATTTTTATTATAATTAATATGAACAGAGATACTCAGGTGAAAATTTAATGCTGAAAAGTATTTATAAATGAACATATTAGCCTTAGCAATCTATGCATAAAAAAATAAATAAAACTAAGCACTATATTATTGCAATTTAATGGTAAAATGATGTTACAAATTAAAATTTATATACCATATGAAATTTATATTTTTAATTCGATAAAAACTAACCATTAGCCATTGAAATTAAGAAATTCACATTAAAATCATTGAGAAATTCATATGAAAGTGAGGATGCCATTTAACTCTTTCTCTCTCTGCTAGGGTTTCAATAATCCTCTCTCTTTTTGTGTTTCAGCCGACAAGGCCTCCATTAGGGGTATCCCTCCGATGGCTTCTGCCACTAGTGGGGTTATCCATTTTTCCTTTCTTTTTTTTTATCTTTTTCTTGTGTATGATTCAAATAAGTTAATTTATGCTTTTTGTGGGCTTGTATGTTCTTCCAACTTCTTTGGGTACTCTATTTTGTGGGGTTGGTTTCCCGATGGCGGTTATGCCATGAAAATATCCGGCACCATCCGACCTCCTTACTTGTCGCATGCTCTGATGGCTTCGGCTTTGGAAGCATGGAGGTGGGAGGAGAAAGAAATGTATTGCAATGGTTTTGGTTTCTCTTTGGGCAAGATATTGATTTTCTTTACATCTGTGACATTGAGGACTAAAACCCGGAGTAGTGGCTAGGGTTTCTTTAGGCCATGGCTATTTAGATGGAAGGAGCCCCATTCCTACCACGGATTCACTGCTTTGGTTTGTTTTAGGCAGTGGAGGGCAAGAGGTGGAGCATTTTGGTACATATTGGTTGGGTTTTGTTTAGCCGCAGAAATCCTCAGCTTGTTGGGTGTTCTGTGCTGTCTTCTGGTTCGTATAGAGGCGGTGATGTTGCCGCTGGCAGTTCGCGTAAGAGAGGAGGGTTACTGCTTAGGGTTTCTGTATATATTTCCTTTTCTATCAAGCCTTTAGGCTGAGTTAGATGTGTTAGGCTTCAAGCCCATAATTCATAAACCTATTACGGGTAGTGTGTGTTTGGACGCCAGGTTCTTACTCCTATGTTCTTGATTTGTATCTATATTGATTTGGGCTCTTTGCCCCATTAATGCTACATTTTCTTTCTTTGGGCCAAAAAAGAAATTCATATGAAATTTTACATTTTTTTCTTAAAAAAATAGAAAAGATAAAATAAAGAACAACTTATCAACGTGATTGGAAGATAGCTATTAAAAAAATAATAATAATACTTGCATTGGTTTATCGACATGCCACTTACAGTGGAAATTAATTTCTAGGAAGTGGCATCCAAGTTGATTTGGTACCAATGACGGACTTACGAGACTAAGGTGTTCATGGGTGGGCTTTTTAATTTTTCAAATACAGAGAATTTTAGGGTTAAAATTATAAAAATTTAATCGTATATTATATTATAAAATTTAGCCATATAAAAGTTCATTTTATTATTATTTTATAAAATTTTTAACATAACATTTTTGAATTGCTTTATTTTTTTATAATATTTGAAGCTCCAAATGCAATGATGGTATAAGTTCATTTGGATGGTTTTCTAGAAAAGGGTCATAGCCATTATCTCCATTTCCATGATTCATCATGCAGAGTGTAATAGAGCCAGGTAGTGCCTGTCTTTATAACAGAAGAAGCTAAGATCACATCTTCATTTCTTGCTACAAAACGTGATCTTGCTGCAATGCCACTAGCAAGATAAGACTTTTTGTACAAAAAGTGCCTTCCCATTGAACCAATTCTTCGTTGCCCCCAAATTGTTTCTGTGGGAAGATTATCAAAGCCGAAGCAAGTAGTAATAGAAGAAAATGAATAAGGTTCCATTTAACAATGGAGAGGAAATATTTTCTAACTTTCTAACAAGATTAAGATTATTTATACAAATGGAAAAGGAAAATGTTTTGTGCATAAATAATAGTTCACTTTTATTTTAATATAAATTAAAAGTTGTATTTTTTTTTTTTTACACCATTTTACCCAATATTATGACTGTTAAGAATATTAATTATTGTAGTAATAACATGATTAATTGTTAGAAATTTATAATATAAAATGATATATTTAAAAATATAATAATAAATTTAACTTAAAAAATAAAAATGTATTTTTTTTACTTTTTACATCTCAAATAGGAAATCTGAACTATTAGTTGCAAATAGAGATTAAAGAGTAATAAAAATATAGGTAAATTATTATTTAATCTTTGAAAAAATTTTACTTAATTAATGAGTTTGTTCCTTTTTTTGAGAAATCAATTATATAATTTTTCACATATTTTTTCTTTAATAAAATAGTAATTTTTGTTCAAAATAACTAATATTTTCCATTAAATGAGTGAAAAAAGATTAAAATACCCTTATAAATATTATATGTGGTTGTAAATTATATAATCAAGAGTATTTTTTATTTGACAACTAAAATTTATCTTAACTAATAATAAAGAATTAATATGTTAATGGAAACGAATGTGAGATATTATTCAATTGATTTCTCAAAATGAAATGATGAACTCATAAATTTAATTAAATTTCAGAAATTAAATGAAAATTTATCCTAAAACAAAAATGATATGAAGAAAAAAAAAATTGATTACATGATTATTTCGAGCAACTAACTTGACATTCTAGTCCCAAATTCTATTCATATTGAATTGTTGTAGTGTTTATATAAGTTGCACTTGATACTTGTAATTAATACATATTGCAACCCAATGGAGACCACCAACAATGGCTCTTGGTGTCCTGAAAAAGCAATGTAATCTACTTAAGTTTTCCTGAAGCCTGGAGAGTCCTATATTACACACTGCCAACCTATAAATTCTATATATATATAGAAAATCTAAAGCAGGATGTTTTCAGACAATTATTGGAAAAAAAAAACTAAATCTTCCATAAATAAGAAAATTTCAAAATTTTACCGAGAAAAAAAAGTAGTATTCAAGTGATTATTGTACCCTATAAGAATGCCTTAAACTAAGACATAAATACCAAATTGACAGCCTTCAAATAAACAAAATGATGATTAATATACCTAATAGCTTATTTTTGCTAGTTAAAAAAAAAAAAAAATCAATGAACAAAAATGAGTGAAAAAGATTAAGCAAAATATACAAATAGTTACAATTACAACCATTATAATGACATTATTGAAAAGTCAAAACCAAAGGTATTTTAGCATTTTCACTATTAAAATTTTTATTTAACTACTAAAAATTGCTAATTATATAATTCTAAAAAAAATCATAAACGTCTCTCCTTTTCCTTTTCTCTCTAGTTTTTCCCTTAAGTTTTATTTCTTAAACCATTGCTGATCTTATCTTTTAGTCAGCGGTGGTTCCAATATTTTTTATTAGATTTGATATGAATAATATTATCACGAATGTTGTTGCCATATTTATCAACGGTTTCACTCATTTATTTTCTACTGTTCTTTCTACTCGATCTCATTCTCACTCTCCTTGCTTCCGTTTTCGCCTCCTCATCTCCATTTTTACTATATACTTATGAGTTGATTTATGCTTACTACCACTATGATGATACTTTTCTTTTTTATTATTTTGTATTATATTGTACTTTATTTTTTATGTTATTTTATCTTTCCATATTAAAAGTTTTGTTATGTCTTTTCTTGATGAAAATTAATTTTTTTGTTATGAGTCTGGTGATATGTCTGTACACTGTTGCATTTTAAATGTTCACAATGAGAAGAATAGTTTGTCACGTTGTTTCATTATTATAGTCGCAGTTTTTCAAAACTAACTATATGACAGTTGGATATTTTGTTGAATATTTGCGATTTACGAATTAGTTTGCTCTTGTTAGAGTAATTAATTTTATGTCAGGTCATTTTCTATTGAAATTTATTGTAATATCATGAATTTTTATTTATTTTACAAATCCTATTTTCGTAGGAAATTGTATTGTTTTATTATTTTATCTAATTAAGCAGAAATTGAAGTTATACTTTATTGTATTAGTATTTTAATACTCTAAATTATATTTAGTTATAAGTTAAGTTAATTATCCATTGATTTTAGTATTTTTTGAGATTTCAAAGTTGAGAATATTTATTTAATTATTTATGAAAATATTATAATGGATATTTTGAGAATTTATATTTTGATATCTGAAATTAATATTATGTTCGATTAATCTAAAATGTATTGTTAAATTAATATTGTTAATTATTATAAAGGGTTTTTATGAATTGAATTTTATTATGAAAGTTAAGGTTTATTATTATTATTATTATTATTATTATTATTATTATTATTATTATTATTATTATTACCTTAACATAAGATTTGGTTATATATATATATATATATATATATATATATATATATATATATATATATATATATATATATATATATATATATATATATATATATATATATATATATATATATATATATATATATATATATATATATATATATATATATATATATATATATATATATATATATATATTACAATAAAAGAAAATAAGAGAGAAGAGGAGAGCCATCTGATTGGCTGGAAAAGGAAGCAGCCAATCAGATGGCTGTGGAAGGAAAGAACGAGAGAGAGAGAGAGAGAGGTGCGGTGGTGCCGAGAGAACTGACTTCCGACGGTCGGTGACGAGCACTGTCGCTACCCCCGTTGAAGGTCGGTGTCTAGCGATCTCAAATGAGGCAGCAGCACCGTGATCAGGCGTTGGGCGTCGGCACATTCGAAGAGAGAAAGAGTGTCGTCAGCACTAAAACTGCAGATCAATTTTTCGATCGACTTCGACAGCAAAATGGAGGGAGATCGGTGTCATTCGACTCAACGTCTCATGAGCTTTGATTTGGTATCTACCTCGCCTCCTGAAAGTCACCAAGAGATGAGATTGAAAAAGTGAAGGCCGAGATTTTCGGGGCGTTTTCCAGTGAATCTGTGGCGTGTGGCAGCGAGTGGTGGCTAATTTTGGGCTCCTGACATCAAGATGAACCTGTTGGTGTGTAGATCATCTCGTTTCACCACCTGTAGCGGCGGCGCGCAGACGGCCAGCAATGCTCCAGGGGCGGCGCGTGGCGGTGGAACGTGGAGCAAATCCAGCAGTTTCATTTCGCCTTTCCAGTGCAGTTTTCAACGTTTGTTCAATCAAAATTTGTGAGGGTAAACCCGAATCCCTTGAATTTCAATTATTATTGTGTTATATTTATTAGATTTTAGTTAGTATTTGATAAATTGATGAGTTGAATTTACTTGTTAAGTTGTGTGGATAATTGTGAGTTGAGAGGATCCATGAGGGGTCTCTGGAGTTGTATTGGATTGTGTTGACTGTTGAAATTATTTTAGAAGTGCTATGTTTTCTGTTGACTTTGGGTAATATCTGAGTTTAGGGGAGATTCTGCTGAAATCTCAGCAATAGTCTCAATGGTCTTTTAGTTATGCCTTGATGTGTGAGTCATTCGTATTCTGATAATATCTCTTGTTGTTCAGTGTCAAGGTTCTGGCATCTTTCTATTTCCCATAATTATACTTCCGAAAGAAGTTAGTTAGACGCATCATCACTAGGTGAGTAATACTCCCTAATATGTTATTTTATCTTCATATGCATCTGTATTTACTGTATGTATATATATATGTGTATATTATGCATTATTATTGCATAAGTGCATGTTAACATTTGATTGTGATTAATGAACTGATATTTTATGTTGCATAATGATTGTGGTTGACGGATGGAGATTGGAAGAATACAATACCATTTAGGAATCATGGATATGATTATGATTATGATTATGATGAGATTGAGAAAATGACCTATGACTAGTGGATGCTAGCCGGGTCTGCTCATCGCCAAGGCCACTATCAATCGAGTCAGGGCTACGTGGTACAAACCAGTGACAGCCAGGCTCATTGAATATAAGAGACAAATTATTTGATTCAGAAAGTCAGGATAAGGGGATCGACTCCCCATATTGAATATTAGTGTGATACTGTGGACTGTATCTCATCCTTGGTTGATTGTATAATTTGTCTATCTCTGTGACATAGTGCATAGCACGAGCATTAGAGTTCTGTATGTAGGGCATCAGTTTAATATATTAGCTAGTATCATTCATTGAGTCGAACGCTCATTCCTGTTCAATTATATTTTTCAGGTCGAGAAATGAGCTTGTGAAGAAATTATAATTGAGTAGAACTGTCAATTTTCTTTCAGTAGTGATTTGTATTATAAGTGCTGAGTTTTGTAATTAATATGTATATAATTATATTGGTACTCTAGAACTCCATAATGTTACTGTTGAAATATGTATTCTATTTATTATTTATATTGTGTATATTCTGAGTTGAGACATTATTAAACAGAATCTAATAATTTGTAAATTAATATTTATGAGATACCTGAATTGATGGCCCAATGTGGCATTAGTTGAATTTGATATTTATTTGGATCTGCTTAACGTGTGGGCCACATCTTTATTGTGTGTTGATTTGTCGTTTAGTGTAAAGTCAAGCTTATTACGGGTACTGGTAGCCACATGCATTACCCGTGTTCTAGTGCCGGTCACGTGCCCTCGGATTCGGGGCGTGACATTTATATTCAACCATTAATAATTAATAAAAATTTATTTTATTTCAAAAAAAAAAAACTAAAAATTGCTTTGACTAACAATATAAGACTAATATGTTAACAGAAACAAATTTAATAACTATTCAATTAAGTTCTCATATCAAATTTTAAGAATTAAATAATAAATTACTTTAAAAAAAATTTTATATATTGTCTATACAAATTTTAATTTGAGACTTACAAATACAGAATAGGCAGGCGACACATTGCAACCCAATGGACACCCCCAACACTGGCTTTTGGTGTCTTGAAAAGAAAATAAAATCTACTTCTGTCCTTGAGCCCGGACAATTATTATTTTATTACACACCGCCAGCCTATTTTTATATAATATAATTTGAAATCTAAAGCCGGACTTTATCATACAATTACTAGAATAATATATATAAGAAAATTTCATAACATTCCCCAAGGAAAAAAAATCAATGTTCAAGGGATTACTGCACCCAATAAGAATGCCTTAAATTAAGACATCAATAATAACCTAATTGGCAGTCTTGATTGATCGAAATGATGACTAAAAAACCCAATAGCTCATTTTGCTAGCTTAAAAAAATAATCTGTGAAAACGAGTGAAAAAGATTAAGCAATAAATACAAATGGTTACAATTACAACCATTATAATGGCATTATTCAGAAGTTAAACCATCAAACCCAAGAACAACAATCAGCCTATCATACAAGAAATTACATTATGAATATCCATTCTGTACAAAAATAGTGGTGTAAAGAACCAAATGTAAATACCTCGGCTTCAAACATTTGAGACCCTCACCCTATCTTTTCTAATTTCTAAACCAATGGAACCAGTGGATAATGACGCCTTGACTTGCATCCTAAATGGAAAATGTCTAAACCCTCTTCTCTACCCTTGTTGGATGATGCCTCTACTTCGATTCAATAAAGCATCCAACCACCTTCCTTTCTCTGTATCCACCAACTGAAAAATTCCCACAAACATGTCTTCACTTGCCTCGCCAAGGCCTCCCAACAAGGCGCCTGCTGGAAGTATTTTACATGATGATACAACCGTGGCAAAATGTACGAGCAACTGAGGAAATTTTAAAGAGTACCGTGGCACTGGTACTCTATAGTATTCACAAGAGTTCTTTATCATAAAAAGCAAATAGTTGCTTGACATGATTGTGCCAAGCAGCAACATTCTGTCCATCAACAGTAACCCAGTCAACAACAGTAGATGCCGGTTGCTCCCACCACTCATCAAGCTGCGGTAACATGTATCAAAGACTTGATAATTAAATTCAGAATTAAAGAAAAAAATCAAGATAATACAATTAGGTGTTCTTGACCACCAAAACAGCTAATAAAACATTGGCCAAAAATATGAATGGAATTACAAAAAAGGGGGAGACAGAACTTGTCGTAAACCTAAAGTTGAAAAGGGGAACCAACTTGAATAGCAAACAAATAACTGGGATTCAAAACTATGAATAAGCACTTTTAAGAAAACTAAAAGGTTTGATGTAGTGGGCATATGAGTTACAAAAAGAAAACAAACAATATCCTTCTATTCGATAAAGCATTTTATGGAGCTACTATTGTTTAAATTCCTAACAGAGATCAAGTGGATTTGCTTCTTAGAAGTGCCAGTCGACAAGTCAGAGCACAGTTAGTTCTCTGGGCATGGATTCAGCCCCAAACTATGAACTTGAGTCTACAATAATCTAACTCAATAATTTTCAATTTGGATTCTAAAGAATTGGCATGTGAAAGAACAAGAACAAGAAGAATAAACATATAATGATAAGGGCCACCCAGGTGGTAATCTTATCCTCTATCTCGGCTTTAACCATGTTTGCTTTGGATGTTTCTTGCACATAATTCTTCAACAAAGAAATTGCATCTTCACCTTATCGTATTGCCACTAGACCCACTCCAACTTCTATGTAATACTTTTTATTTTCTGTCACATCTCCTGAATCTTAATTGGTCTCTCCATGGATGTTGATTGTTTTAACTTTCACTTCTCATAATTAATAACATGGAACTGGTGCTTTCTCAAAAAATAAATAAATAAATAAATAACATGGAACTGTGCAATTAAACAATTAATTTTTTTATTATTGTGGTTACTCACCAAACCTCTCACATATTTTTTATCTTCCAAGCACTTCTGAGCATTCAAAATTGCTGTTTTAAGTTGAGGCAACCATTTCTCAGTGACAATTTTCTCCTGCTCGGAGGCCAAATTCAGACAATAATTCGTAGTCCTGCATAATGAACAACTGATAAGCTTATCAAAGCAAACAAAATTTTCACAAATAGGCAAAAAAAAAAAAGTGACTTTCTACAGAACCTCTTCAAGCCAATATAATAAATATGGGAAACAGATGATTTCAACAGCACAGAAAATTTAAAAAAAAAAAAACCTTGGCTATATTCAGCTTTACCTTTCATATTCTTGTTGAGAACGGTATGCATGATTCAACAATGCATGACCACTTTCAACAAGATCCTGCCGTATATGGACCAGGTTGATTGCCTTCGCCAAGTCCTCCAATACACTACCCTCAGAACCACGAAGTCTCAAACAGAAATCCAGGGACTCTAATACTGAAGCTAAACCAGCATCAAAACCCAACAGACCTGATCATAAATGATAAATCATTCAATTGGGTTAAAATAATAAAATAAAAATGAGGCCATATAAATCCATTCACCAGGACTTGATGTCATACTAACTACTACCACCAGCAAAAGATAGATTAAACTCATGTCAAGTCATCAAAGT
This sequence comes from Reutealis trisperma, assembly GCA_947687605.1. Classification (NCBI taxonomy): domain Eukaryota; kingdom Viridiplantae; phylum Streptophyta; class Magnoliopsida; order Malpighiales; family Euphorbiaceae; genus Reutealis; species Reutealis trisperma. The sequence goes on from CANTUT010000039.1 coordinate 105,301, forward strand.
TTTACCCATTTCTCTTGATCTATTTGAAAACACTTTTCAAGACTGATACCAAGATATGGTCACCAAAATTAAAGCTGCCTTTGGCAGGGATAGACAGCCAGAGATGTATGTAGAACAGGGAATATTGTTGACTAACCATGATTCATCACCAACCTAATACTACTAACAATTGAACTTTTGCTGCTACCCAAACCAACTGCAGAAGTCATGAAGACTCAGGAAAAGTACCAAACTCCAGCATTCAGCAGTCACCAAGGTACAAGGGCTCTAAATTGTCTATCATTAGTTTGTGTATTGCCAAAAGGGAGTGTTTGTCTTTGCTTTCAAAAATTAATAAGTTCCATGCATATGGTACAGAATTCTGCAAAGGCAGGAATGTGGTCTAGCCAACCCTTAATGAAGGGGGAAAAAACACTCTCTAAAAACTTCAGTGGAATACTGTTTTCTTCGAAGAAGCTACTAATATGCTATTACAGAAAAACAGAGAATCAGATCACACTGAAATCTGAATAAGTCTAGCTTCCAAGTGGGTTTCAAAAATGTATAGCTTCATCCAGATATGGACATCCACTTCAGCAAGAGCCAAAACAAGTGCGCCAATCTTCCTAGGATAACTGCAACTAGAACAATGAAAAAATTTCGAGAAAATCCCCAGAAATTTGTTTAATTGATACAAAATGTGACCTAGATCTCAATAGATATTTCAGTTCCAGCAAATCATGATGCTTCAATCCAATTAACAAATGAATATCTTAATCTTATCTCATTGTCAACACCCACCAAAAAGTATACCAAAATATAGCCATGCCTCTAGCATTCCTAGAGATGAATAAGAACTCACCAGCAGGATACTGAAGGGCAGCAGATATACGGCAGATGGATGGAATTGCTGATGGATCCCGAGCACCAGCTCTTGCTGTCAATAAAGCAGCATTTCTCTCTGCAGCAGCAACAGCTTCAGGTCCTGTAGAACCACTAGAACCCATGGACTCCAAAAGTGCCTGAAACAATTTATATTATAGAAAAAGAAAGGAAAAGGCGTCAAAGGAGCATAAATATTTTATGGACGTTAATTTGACATTTGAAACCAGAAACACACCAACACTCACAACAACAATAAGAAATACACAGGGGTTTGGAGGGATTATGGTTTGTTCATCTCTTGTATAAATATTCAACAGACTAGAGAAAAAATTATGGTTTGTTCCTGGCCACAGATTTTCAACTAGGGTCAGATGGCGGACCATACAGCTATAGTTTTACAAACCTGAGGAGTTGAAGGAAGCATGTACAAGCTATTATCAGGACTCCGAGAGAAAGCATTAACTTCTTTCTCAATAAGATCTTTTGAATTGTTTGCAATATTTGATACAACTGTACACGCTGGAATGATGGTACTTGATGCATATTCCCTTGCAGCCAAAGGCTGTTGATTCCAAAATGCAGCTGCATCCTACAAGGCAAATAAGGGAACCATAAGAGTAGCTGATTTCCCCAGTTGACTCCATACTCCATAGAGTTCATATGGAACTGAAGAAATGGCAGGATATCTTCTCCAGAAACTAACAAAAGCATCGCATGTATTCATTATAAATAAACAGAGATCAATTATTGTCTAAAACATTAACCATCGCCAGAAAAATTGAGCCTTAGGACTTGTTTAGCTAAGTGAGTGATCAAACTGTAAAATGCCCCAGCCAATATCAATTTCAAAAGTTTGTTTAATTTAAAGAATGGAACAGGTGGTATTTTGGCTAGATACATCATGCCCTGCACCTTTCCAGACTTGCTATGGACAAAGGTACAACATTTGCCTGTGATATGGGCTTTGGCCACAAGGTGGATTGAATTTAACACCTTGACTTACTTCAGCAATGCAGGATTGATAGTTACAATAAAAGAATGCACTTTCTAATTTCTTGCATGAAGTCCAGGCTGCAGCAAATGGAGGATACAACTTTTTGGATATATACAATTATGAGTTAATCACAAGCTTGAGATTATCCACAATTATAACAGCAGAAAACTTGAGAATATGGGAAATGTAGGATCAGTTAATTTTCTACATGCAAGACGAATGCGGAAATGGTCGATCACATTTCTTTATTCAGGCAGCTATGAAGGTCTGCTTGATTTTTTCATCTTTTCTGAACATCATTTCGGTTATGTTGTGCCAAAATTCAATTCAAATTGACTCAAATAAGGTTTAATCCCAATATAGTTGAGGTCAGCTACATGAATCATTTTCCTCAATTGTACTTGGTTTAGAGCTACATCCATAGAGAGACTTCTAAATCCTTTTTCTCTGCTTCCTATAACTGTAAACGGCCAAGTTGGGTCAGGCTAGAGGAGCTGGGTCAAGCTAGAGGCAAGCCCAAACTCAACCATAATTATTTTGGCTAAGTTCAGTTCAAGCTCAACCTCAATTATTTTAGCTAAATCTCTACCCAAAACTCACAATGAGTTTGGATCAGGCTCAGGCTGACCCATTTACACAACATTTTTCTTTTCTCATCATTGATAAAATAGTTTTTTTTTTTTTTTTGGTTAAACGTAATTTTTAAATCAATTATGTTACATATTACAGTACAATGTATAAATTTAATGATTTTTAAATAAATTTATGTATTAATGTAAGTATAATAATAAAAGAAATAATAATAAATACTTATTATCATTATATAACTAATTCTAATGACTACGATACAAAATATAAAATTAATTAGAAATACAAAGATTTTTTATACAATTCTATTAGAAAATATCAAAAAATAATTACTACACATAAAATATGTGTGTGTAGGGATGGTTCAGGTTTATCCAAGCTCAAGCTCATTCTGAATTTAGTTCAGGTCAAAGTTATTAACCAAACACATATGAAGCTCAACCCTAAAATTTCGAGCCAAACACTTCAGTTTTCAAGTTAGCCCATCCCAATTTATGGTCCTATTTCTTTCCTTCAAGACATCCTATATTTAGTCTTCATTTTCTTCTCTCCTAACTCAGCATGATAAGCCCACTCCACTGCAAATTAAGCAACGTCAAACCTCATTGGCTCAAGAGAGGGCCACTTCTAAATATTTCTAGAACTCATGAATTAACAATTACCAAAATAAGATTTAAGTCTTAACTTAACGATAGACAAATGACTCTTCACATCTTACTAGAAATTATAGAGACACAATACCATACCATGTTAGCCTTTAGTAAAGCAGTGTAAATGGCTTCAAGTTCAGATCTGCGTGCATCAAACTCTTTGATTTTCTTCCACTTCTTTCTCAAAGAATCTTCAGCCTCTTTCCTCTCTGCACACAGTTTATTCAACCGCTGGATTTCAGATGTCAAGGTACTCAAGCTTGCTCTTAGTCCAGCAGCTTCTCTCTCCTTGGACCAAACCTCCAACTGCATAAAGAGAATGGAAAGATTGGTTAAGCCACAAAACAACAGGTATATTATGAGCAGCAAATGCAGTTAGAAACCTAAAACTTTACGTAAGATAGATCCAATTAACATTAAACATAGGGCAATAAAATCCTATTATACTTGTATATATGCACAATGCACGATTAATTAAAGCTACATTAGTATTAACCACGGTGTTAGGCTAAATACACTTCAAGAATGCTGATCGTAGAACATAAGAACTATAAATTTTCCTTCCAGTTAATATGTTCATTTGCATAAATGATTCAAGCTATCACTAGCAGGAGCACCAGGTAAAATGATAAGTTTTCAGTGAAAAAGTTGCTTCTGGACAGAAATAGCTAGAATTGGAATAAGTGCCAGACAGTACGAGATTGGCAGCTAAAACAAATTAAGGGAGGCCGAGGGAAAATTTTAAAATTTTGAAGGACTATTTTTATTGCTACCCATTATGGATATATTGCTGTTTCCCATCACTTGTGACAATTCACGGGATCAAAGTTATGAATTTTGGAACTGACAATATATTAAAGATTTCCAATACATGTTACAACAGTATGCAATAACTAAGCTAAAAACAGGTTGTTACATCAAATACATATTATATGTCATGGATTTTCATGAGTTTTACTGATACCATGCTGATCAAACCCTGAACCAACCCCCTTCCAATATGAGGGAACCACTTAGCTAGGAAGGTCAGAATAGACTATCAAGTAATAAAAGGATTAAACTTGTCTGGCATATATAGTTTTTAAAATATCAAGCCCATCATCAAACCTCATTTAACAAAATGGATCAAGAAGGTAGAGGTAAGATTCTTGATCCTATGAATATGCCTGATGACTTCATTCTGGACCAAAAATAATAAAATCTGATAACATCCCACAAGAAGGTGACTAGACAGCACTACTTCTTAGACTTAGAACAAAAATATCAGAAAATTGCACTCAGTGGGGAACCATATATAGCAATCACCATTTGTGAATCGGCATTCAAGATGAGGAAGCAAGTGTTCAAGTAATCAAAAGCAGAACATAACAACAATTCGTGAGAGCATAGAAATGAATAGACACAAATTAGGTTAAGAAATTACCTCAAATTGCCTAAGATTGCCAATATTCTGGGATGTGCCTCCAACACCAAGCGAGTGTGATGAAACTACATCACCACTTCCATGCAAGCGTTTTATGAGCTTCTCACACATATCCCTAGCTTCTGCAGCTTTGTTAATTGCATCTTCAGTAGCTAAAAATTGCTGAACATGAGCTTTCTGCAACCAGCAACATAAAACAAATACCAGGTAAAAATCCCCAGAAAGATAAAGAGTGAATAGGTTTTATTAAAATGTGCATGCATACACAATATACGAATAAAAAAAACATATAAAAATGCAAAACAATCTACTCATTCCCTTTCACAACAAAGAGGCACGAATTTGGCACCTAAAGTCACTAAATACAATAACAATAAAACTTAAAGGGCAAGGGAAGCAACATTAACTCCAAAAGAGAAATAAAAGCGCAGATTATTTTTCAAAAACTAAAAGATCCATTACAAATACAGAAGCTACCATCTAGAAAGGAGGAAGACCTGTCTTTCAAGAAGTTGATTCTGAGTTCCTCTAGAGGGCACGTCTGCTCCAATTTTTCCATTGCCGTAAAGTTGATAGTTTAATGGTGAGCTCACATCAGAAGAAGAAATATCCATTACTCGGTTGTTCTCATACTTATATCTGATAACGAAATTCAAAATTGTTGATATGATTATCCTAACATTGATAAATAAAGCAACTGAAAAATTAATTGACAGATGTTTACAACAAATAAAAAAAGAATAATATGTTTATCCAATATGGAAGGTCACTGAGATGAATGTAAATTATATTCAATTTTAGTGCATGCATATATGAAAAAACAAATTAATGGTAATAAGATTGACTCCTCCTGTGAGCTAGAAGTAGAATCCTGCATACACACCCAAGCACATAATGAATAATTCTGATTATTTCAAGCAACAGAGGATAAATTTTGATTCACCTTCAAATTTAATTAGCCGAATGTGCAGCATATTCAAACTAGGCTCCAATATCAAGTTGCCTAAAATAATCTTTTAATCATTATGTGTTCCACCTTGAAAGTGTCAATAACGTATTGACTGTAACTATGTAAATAGTTACTTGTCACCACAGAAAAAGAAATTGCCACGTTATTTCATGAGTGCCTGTAAGGCTTAAGGCAAATAACTATGTATGTTCTTTCACAATTGAGAACTTATTTTAGCACATACATGGAGTAAATTTGACTATCCTGAATAATTGGATAATTTCAACTTCATTTTCTCAGCCTAAAAGCAAACTTTCAGTTATATACTCAAGGAAGCAACATTCCAACAAGGATCTAACATCAATCTGTGTTAAAAAGTAAAAAAGATTCAAGATACATAAGTTGCCACAATCACCATATAATAAACACTCAATGAGTCTATCGCAAAAGCCCAATAGTCTTACTCATTCTTGAAGTATCTCCAACCAAACTTACGGCAAAATCTACCACCTCTTTTTACTTGGCATACCCAAATGGGACGCAAAATAATAGTGCTCATTTACCATTGAAACATACATGATACGCATCTCTTATGTGAAAATCCGTTCCTAAATGTCATCATAAACATGGATGCCCCAGGTTGTGGATAATTCAAATTAGCAGGAAATGCACACAAATGCAAGGGAAGAAAACCAAGCATGTTATTTAGGAGATCGCAGTAGTCTTGTCAAGGTACATTTGCATTAGTATTAATGTCACCAATGTTAACACTTGAGATTCATCATAATATTTTTTGAAAAGCAAAAAACACTTCCCACTCCACAAAAAGCAATTGTACAGATCAGAAACAAAGTCATGTGAAATACAGGATACAGATATTTTACTGCTACTTAGCATCTTTAATAGGACCGAAACGAAAAGTATCTAAAATATCAAATTTAGATATTTGTACCCAGTGAGATTAAATCAAAAGGAGGCAGCTTACCAGTTATTCTATTCTGTGTTATAATTATCGCAAAATAGTTAGTCATCAACAAATGGCTGCTCTATAATCGTAGTAGTAATATGCAAAAATTGCACTTTAATAGCCCCAGATATGCAAGTTGACAAATTGGAGAAAGAACTGATCTTATTTGTACTGACATGAACTGAGCTAATACGAAAATAATAACTATACCTTAAAGTTTCTGCATCAGCTCTAACATCAATCTTCTCTGTCTCTCTAGATATCAGAGTTTTCAGCCGTAAAGTATATCCAGTAATTGCTTGAAGTAACAGAGGAGGATTCTTCAAGCAATTTACAATAACAATTTTAACCTCATTTGGCAATTCCCCATCAAAATCAATGCCCAGCTTGGCCGTTTCTAGCTGAGGATTCAAATGAATACCACTCCCTTCATAAGCTGGAAAAGAGTTGCGAATTCTCTCAATCATATAAATAGCAAGAGATTCACATGCCTTCCGAATATTTCGTTCTCTAGTTGTTTCAATAAGGATTACATCATCTGCAGATTTAGTTCCTTTAACAGTTGAATAGACGGCTTCCTTCTCACTATTTGCACTGAAGCTCCTAACTACTTCGGTGGAAGAGTCAACACTTGACCTTTGAGCATCTCTTGCTTGGTTAACATAGTGACAAAGACGTTTATGATATTCTGCAAATATTTTTGCTGCTTCATCACACTGCTGATCATAAGCCTCCAACATCACCTGTTTATGCCTGTGGTATCAGAAAGCAATTGTCAATGCTAATTCAAGGGCTGGACAGATTACAGCCCTTTCAGAATGCTGTACCAGATTTCTTAGTCCATGAAACAAAATAAATTAGAATCATTGCTCTCTAGTGCTCCATAACTAACAAAAATAATATAATGTAGAAGTTCAATAACTAGTTTCACATAAAAAATAAAAAAAAAAAGATTTAAAAATAAAGTATATGATTATTTAATCTAAACCACAGCACCTTGCATTTGACCGAAGTGATAAAATATCGACCTATCTTGGAACAGCCATGTATTTGTATCCAAGAAAGGTCAATTAGTATTCAAGTTCATAGATATGAAATGATAGAATTAAGAATATTTTTATTTCTGTTGGTCCAATAAAAACCATGGCAGTATGATAAGATGCAGAAACTGTCAACGTGCAAAATAATAAAGCTGCTGGCACAAATAATTGTGTTGAAAGCAAAAAAGTAATCCTGATTAAAACAAATACACCTCCAGAATCTTTTGCTCCTGGCACTGAAAATATAAGTTTGCTTTGCCTATGAATGTGGAAATAGATCCACCTAATTCTGGCCAAGACAAGAATGCAAATCTGCATTACTCTTTAAACTAATAAAAACCATACAATCCAAATTTTGCAGTCCACCACTCCCCTAGTTTCCATAAAAACTAAATACATTATTAATAAACTAAATAAATCTAGAAATTCATTAGAAACATCCCACATCTAATATCTATTCTTGCACACAAGCCAAATAACTCTTGATAAAGCAAATTTTTTCATTCTTCCTAAAGCCAATTAGACAAAAACACATTCCTAGCAATTAAACAGACAAAAGCTAATAATTTAATCCGAGCAATCATAATAACGAACAAAATTTGCATCAAATATTTAAAAGTCAAACCTGTTTTTTGCACGCTCATCAAGCATTCTCTTCCGCTCAGCCTCCTCTCTTGAGACCTCCATCATTCTAGCTCTCAAATCCTTTCTCTGCCTCCTCACAATGTTCCTCAACCTCTCTACCTCCTTTGCTGCCAAATCTCTCTCCTGCGAAGCAGCGTCCCTACTTTCAGCCGAGCTAGAACTCTCCCCCAACACCTTTTCCTTTCTCGTTCCTCCTTTACTCCGACCACTACCCTCCTCTTTTCCCAAATTCACCAAACTACCACTCTCAGCACCACCATGCACCATTATATTCTTCCTTATATTCTCCACAGTTTTCTCCGATTTCACTCTTTTTATCAAAAAATTCCAAATGGGTATCATATTCCCACGACAAATCTTCCGAAGCGCATCAATGGAGGGCAATTGCGATTTATTCGTAGAAGCGCTGTAAGGTCCCAACGGCCGATACCCCATCTCTTTATGAAGCCACTCTAATATGGCCTCAGGTTGAGCTACTGAGCTGGCTGAGCTCTGCATAATTACAAATTTTCGAGAGTTCCAATTTCAGCCAGTAATTTTCTAAAAACTAGATTAGCATTCTTGTCGAACTAAAACCCTAATTCGCAAAACGAGTGTGAGCTTAGCGAGGTCCGCATTATGCAAAAATCTAGAGTTTGAATCAGAATTGAAGCCCTAACATTCAAATCTGAATTAGGCGCATATATATACACTAAAACATAGCAGGAGATAGAGAGAGAACGGGCAAAAACCCTAAATTTCTAGAGAGAGAGAGAGAGAGAGAGAGAGAGAGAGGACAAACAGATCTGACAAATGGCGGTGGTTAAGTGGCCGCCGGCCGGCGAATGGAAGAAGAACAAAGTGTAGTATTAAAACTTAAAACCAGAGAGTAGAGTTTTGGCAACCGCAATGAGCGAAAAAAAGCTAAAAAATATTCAAAATGGAGGTCCCGCTAGTGGTTGGTTGTTTTTTATTAACTGTTGAGATTTCAATTTACTTCTGTTTATTATTATTGATATATCATCAAATTGCAGTGAACTTTGGTCCTACTCTCTGTCTCTATCCTGTTTTTATTTTATTTTCTTTTCATTTTAATGTTTATTTTGTTAATAAAAATTTATTTTTTTAATGTTTATGATTATTTTTAGTACAAAATAAATATGATTAGATTTATTTTTATTATTTTAAATTATAATTTTTAAGTTTAATTATATAGCTAATCCAAATATTAAATTAGAATTTCATAAGAATTTATGATTAGAAATCTAGAAATATTAAAAGAATACTTGTTAATAATATTTATATCTAAAAAATACAAAATATATATTTTTCAAATTGAAAACTATATGTGGAATCATTTGAAATTAATCAATTATGTTAACTTATTTTTCAAGTCTAATTTTTCAATTAACCAAATTTAATATTGACACCACTAAATAATTTCAGTGTATAAAATTCATCTAAAATTTTTGGAGAATATTCTAGTTAACTAACTAAAATCTAAATTAAAATCGAAACAAAATCGAAAATTTGAAAAAAAATTAAGAATATTGAAATTTTATCAATAATTTATAAATTGTTAATAAATTTATTATCAATTTATAAGATTCAAAAATGATTAAAAATAAACTTAATATGAAGCAATTAAAATTAAAGAGAGTAGCACAACCTACTTTTCCCATACTTCTATTATGTATAAACAAATTTCCAGTTTGATGATAAAATTTAATGTGAAATTGAGGATTATCATATAATATTTTAAAAATATAATTTTTATTTTATTTTCTCTTTTCTTATTTTTTAAATTTTTGTTAAGAATGTTAAATCCAAATTAATTTCTATTTAAAATTATAATAAAAGTACTATTTAATTCATGAGATTTATCTAAATTAATAATTTTGTCCTTGTAATTTGAAATTTTACTATTTATTTCCTAAGATTTGATTTCATTATAACAAATAGTCCTTCTATTTATTTTATTTTTTACGTTTTTCTGTTAAAAATTAAAAAATAATAATAAAAAAGAGATAATTTTAAATACAAAATTATCCCCAGCAAATTTCTTTCTCACCTATTCATCTCCATCACCCAGCTCACCCACTCACCATAATCAAAAACTTCTCTCTCATATTTCTTTCTATTCTCTCTCTCATATTCTGGTGAAAAAATACTGCATCCAAAAGTCACTAGCAAATTTCCAAAAGTCACAATAAGAGAATCTCCATTGATCGTCTGGACACTCTCACCCTCTCACTATCGCTTGCAACAACTCTGCTGGTCTGCATCTTCCTCTCATCGAGCCTATATTGAGCCTCTAGCAATGGTATCCTTGGCTCCAGATTAGATGGTTCAGCACGTACATGCATCACCAGATGGAGATATTCTTTGATAATAACAACAAGAGGCAAGTGATTTTCCATCGTAAAATGATGAATATGAGAGAGAGGATCAGATCACTGGAGACAGTGAAATCGAGCTTGAGCTACCATGCGCCGCCGCCAATTCAGTTGCTTTAGCCATCTTCTCCATCAAAATCGTTGCTGAAGCATTCAGTTTCTTTTTTTTTTTTTTTCTCTTTTTCATTATGTTTTTTTATTCATGAATCCTCCATCAAAGCCTTCACATAAAGCATGAAGGTGGTCTGTTTCTAAATCCTCTCATGGTTATTTGTTGTGCTTGTACATTGTTGTGCCTTGTGCTTTGGTGGTGATAAATCAATTTGTAAATTTAATTTGTTGTTTCATTTGTAAATTAATTTCTAAAATTAATTTGCTTGATATATGTAATTTTTGTTTTGATTAATTTGTTGAATTTGAATTGTTGATTGATTTAGTTTTTTTTGTTCAATTTGATCAATTTGTTGAATTTGATTTATTGATTAATTTTGGATATAATTTGTAGAGAGAGAGTGTGGTGACGAATGATTGAAGAAAGATGGTTGCAATATAAAATTTAATTGCAAATAAGGAGTATTTTGGACTTTTTACAAAATTTTAATGGCAAAACTAATAAAAGGACTATTTCATTTAACATAATAAAACTACACATACTAAATAGTGAATTTTAAAACTGCATTAACTAAATCATTAATTTAGATAAATTTTAAGAATTAAATAATATTTTATCCTTAAAACTACACCAAACTATGAGTGTAAAATAAGCTGAGCCGTTTGCGAATAGTTCGGTGTTAGGCTCAATAAAGGCTCATTCACATTTAAATTAATCACTTTGTAAACAAGCCAACCTTGAGTTTTATTTTAAAGCTTGATAAATAAATTAGCAGAATTTAAATAAAATGAAACTCGGTTCGATTAAGCTCACGAACAGTTCGATTATAAACTCGTGAATAAGCTCGCAAACAGTTCAATTAATAGACCCGTAAACAACTTTATTGTTATTATTATTATTATTATTATTATTATTATCATCATCATCATCGTCATTATTATTATTATTATTATTATTATTATTATTATTATTATTAACTTAATAATTTTGGCACTCAAAGAGATATATTTTAACATTTTTATAAATTTTTTACTAATTTAAATTGATTAAAATATATATATATTCCTTATTAACATAACATAATATTTTCATATTATATAAAATATATTTTTTTATTAATTAATATATTTGTAATACATGTAATGCTCAATTTTATGATTACATTTTTCACTAATTGGATTTTTTACTTTTATATTAGTTTTAAGTATTTTCATTATAGTTATTTTATTAAAAATAAATATTTAGAAAGTTGAGTATTTTGATAAGTTATAAATAAATTTTGTAATGAGTCGAGCTCGAATTTAGTTCGATTATAATTTATTAACAAGCCAGTTCAAGCTCGACTCGAGTTTTAAACGAGTTGAGTTTGAATATGATTTTCAATCTCATTCAAAATTCGAGTTCGAGTTTGAAAAAAAATATATGAAACTGAGTCTGCACAAGCTAAAACTCAACTCTGTTCGATTCGTTTATACTTATACCAAACCTATCTCAAATATCTACCCTTCATCAAAACCATCCAAGACCCAAATTAATTAACCACCTAATTATAAATTTATTAATTAGGTTTTCTCTCATTCTCTTGCACCGCCATTACTGGGTTTCCTTAGGGTAGTCACCAGGGAAATACCCATTTTTATTGTTTTTTCCTTTGTTTTTCTTTGATCTTTTATCCTAATAATGCCAATAGCTAAGGTTTTGTGTGCCTATTTGCCTTCCCATCCAGTTGGGTTTTTGCTTTGTTGCGATCTAGTCTCTTCCAGCCATCGTGTCGGCTTCAACTATAGCTATGTTCGGCCTACACGCCGCCGTGTCTTCTGTCTTGTCAAGGCGATAAGATTCAACCGATGGATAGGGGGAAGTTTGACTAGCGATGGTCTAAGATGCTCAGTCTAGATTTGGCCTTGGGTCCTTTATTTTAGCATGCTGAGCATTAAGGCTTATGGTGGATGCCTCTCTCCCCTTAGGCAGTGGCCTATTGTTAGTAGGCAAGAGAGGATTCACTATTTTTTCACTGTGTTTTGTGTGTTGCAGTGGAGGGCAATTTCTCAAGATCTATAGTACTTTTATTCACTGGATAGCTCAACCACTATGTTATTGGTAGAGCATGGTCAATCGCCGGCACTGATGCATTGGATGGTGATGATGACAAGAGCTTCTAGAAAATGCACCAGAGCCAAGGGCATATGTGGAACAGGATTTTCCTTTTAGACTTTAGGCTTGATTTCGGTTTGGGCTTTAAGCCCAAGGCAAAAATACCCTATATTGGGTAAATTATATTTATATTTTTCTATTTAGGCTCTATTTGTTTGGTGTACATTCATTATACTGTTTTCGGGCTATTTGCCCTTTTAATGTTAGTCGTTTCCTTTGGGCAAAAAAAAAAAAAAGGTAATATGGACTTGACTTTTCATAATATTGTGTAAAATTTAATTAGCTACCTAATTATAAATTATTTTATTCTTTTTATTTTTTTAGTATTTGTAAAACAAATTTGTATATTTTTTTTATTTTTCATTAACCAATTTTATAAGTTTTAAATTGCAAATGCAAAAAAATATTTATATATATAATTAGTATATATATATGCATGAGAATATATTTCTCATTTAATTATTTAAAATTCAGATGTTAGACTTGGACCAAACCAACAATTAAATCTTAATTTTATTCAATTATGGATAACATTGCAGTGAATTCAAGATATAATTTTGTTTTAAATTTTTAATTGAAAATGTCTCTTGGGAAAGTGGGTTTGATTGGATAATGTTATATGTCTCAACTGTTCAATATTCAGTCTCAATGAATAGTCAGCTGGCGGGTCCAATTGTTCCTTGGAGCGGTTTCAAGCAAGGGACTCTATTGTCTTCTTATTTATTATTTATGTTAAAGGGATCAAGTTGGCTGAGGTAAGAAATGTCATCCATGGTTGTCCTATTTGCAGAACTGCTCCATCAGTCTCTCACATTTTATTTACTAGTGAGAGCTTCTTTTTTTTTTTTTAAGGCTATTTGTCACGATCCGCAAGGACGTGACCAAGTGGCTTGTGCGAGATGCCCGCTGGTATGCTTAATGTGGGGTTGTGGAACAGCTCGAAGGGCTGAGTACGTGTCGTAGATGCCCGCTTATCTTGAGTTAGGCATGCCGACCCAATTTAGTTTGGGGAGCTTGTCGCCAGTCAAGGACTTGACTATGACGGATGGGCATGCCATGTAGGCACCAAACTGGTCGGGAGCTGTTCCCGCTTCCCTGATGAGCCCAAGGGAGGGCGAAATCAGTTGGCATTGGAAATTTCATAAGGCTTAACCTCGGATTTGCGGGAGACCAGGGTGCCGCACGGGTAGTGCCGCTGCGCGTCAACTCTGACCCCGTGACAAATGGTATCAGAGCCGGTCGTGTGCAACATTGCATTGCTTGCCAAGCGCTCTTTACCACGCTGGCGGTCCAATGTAAATGGATGAGCGCAGGTTAATGCTCGCACCCTATGGCTTGGGGGTGTCGCAAGTGGATCCTCCTGGATCATGAGGATGAGTAGGCAGGAAGCAGCAGTGATGTTTGCCAAGCGCTACTTATAAATAAATTGGTAGTAGGCAGGGAGCACGCACACGGATCCAGCCCAAAATTAAGGAAGGGGTTTCAACTAAGACGCGGTTCTCCACATGCACGAGGACGTGCATGAATTCGGTGGGGGAGAATGTCACGACCCGCAAGGACGTGACCAAGTGGCTTGTGCGAGATGCCCGCTGGTATGCTTAATGTGGGGTTGTGGGACAGCTCGAAGGGCTGAGTACGTGTCGTAGATGCCCGCTTATCTTGAGTTAGGCATGCCGACCCAATTTAGTTTGGGGAGCTTGTCGCCAGTTAAGGACTTGACTATGACGGATGGGCGTGCCATCTAAGCACCAAACTGGTCGGGAGCTGTTCCCGCTTCCCTGATGAGCCCAAGGGAGGGCAAAACCAGTAGGCATTGAAAATTTCATAAGGCTTAACCTCGGATTTGCGGGAGACCGGGGTGCCGCACGGGTAGTGCCGCTGCGCGTCAACTCTGACCCCATGACATATTGCTCAAAAGGCTGATATAATTAAGGATATCTTTTCATCTTACGAAGGAGATTGTTAAATTTTTAATATAAATTTAGAAAAATTAACTTTAAAAGTTAATTTGTTAAGATTAGAGAGTCAATTTTTATATTAATCATTTAACATTTTTATATTTAGTAGATGTGAGATTTTAACACTCCTTTCTCAAGTGACAACGTATTATTCAAAACTGTCACTCGAAACAATTAAAATCGGATCAACGGGCAAAATAATTTGGTAATTTAGTAAATCGGACCAACTAACAAGGCAATTAGGTAATCATAGAAATTGGATCAACTGGTAAGATAATCAGGTAATCAAGTAAACCGGACCAACCGATAAAGTAATTAAGTAATCAAGTAAACCGAACAACCCAGCAAGGTAATTAGGTAGACAGAATCAACTTGTTCTGATATCATGTTAAATTTTTAATATAGATTTGGGAGAACTAATCTTAAAAGTTAGCTTGTTAAAGTTGAAGAGTCTATTTTTATATTAATCACTTAATATTTTTATATTTAATAGATGTAGGATCTTAACAGATATTATGTACAAGCTATTAATTTTAATAAGTCTGGAATTTTATTTAGTTCTAATGTTCATGATGATGTGAGAATATCTCAAATATTCTGCAAGTCTCTAATCATCTTGATACAAGGCGTTACTTGGGTTGCCTTCTCTTATTAGTAGAAAGAAGTTTATTTTTGCTTTCTTGGGGATCGTCTTTGGAAGCGATTACAAAGATGGAAGGGTAAATTACTCCCTCAAGCGGGTAGAGAAGTTTTGATTAAAGCCGTTGGGCAAGCTGCTTCATCTTTTTGAATGCGTAGGAAAATTTATTAATATTAATATAAAAAATTTATATATTTGTTAGATATTATTTATTTTTTCTCGTGTATATTAGTATGCACAAAAATATATTTCTATTCATTATATTATATACACAAATAGATGGTGGCTCACCATTTGGGCGAATTTATTTATTTTTTATATTATTTAATATATAAAATAATGTCTAATAAATAGTTTAATAAGATTTTTTTATTTTATTTAATAAATTGGTTAAATTTTATTTTTTTATTTATTAAAATAAATTGGTTAAATTTTATTTTGTTATTTATTAAAATAAATTGCTTCTATCATTTATTTGATTTTTATATGAAAATACTTGTGTATATATGTTTTTTATATATATTTGTGTATGGAACCTGCATTATATATATTCTATATAACTAAATATATAAAATCGTTAGTATATTAATAAAATAATTTATTAAGGCTTTATTTGGATTGAGAAATTTTTAAATCCATAAATTTAATAAAATTCATGGAATGTAAAATCCATAAATTTTAAAAATTCTGTCATTTGGATTAATTATAAAACTAATGGATTGTTAATGATAATCTTGAAATAAAAAGAAATATAATAATCCCTCGTACATAAAGAATGATGGGTTTTAAACTTTTCCACCTAGGAAGTGGAAAATTAAAATCTTAAAAAATAAAGGATTTTAGAAGATAAGATTTTTCAAAATCCATATATTTTGACCATCTTTTGGATTGTCAAATATTAAATTTAGCCTAAACCCATAGATTTTGTAAAATCTATCATTTAAAATCCCTCATATCAAACGAGGCTAATTACTTTTGTTAGAATATCTCACATTAATTACATACAAAAATATTAAGTGATTAATATAAAAATTGACATCCGAACCTTAACAAACTAATTTTTAAGATTAGTTCTCCCAAATCTATATTAAAAATTTAACATGGTATCAAAGCAGGTTGATCATGTCTACCTAATTACCTTGCTGAATTGTCTAGTTTGCTTGATTACCTTGTCAATTGATTCGGTTTATCTGATTACCTAATCATATTGCCGGTTGGTTCGGTTTATCAAATTACCTTATTGGTTGATCAAGTTCTAATTATTTCAAGTGACAACTTTAAATATCCCGTTGTCATTTGAGAGGAGAGTGTTAGAATATCCCACATTAATTACATACAAAAATGTTAAATGATTAATATAAAAAAAAATATCACAATCTTAACAAACTAGCTTTTAAGGTTGGTTCTCCCAAATCTATATTAAAAATTTAACAACTTTTACTAAACATATATTATTATTTGATTTATTAAATTTATCATTAATTACACTTTAAGTCTAATTGAAATAAATTTATCAAATCTCAAAATGAAGCAGCTATTATTTAGCATTTAATTGATATGAAATCAGTTAAATACAATTTTTCTAATTGTATGTGGTGGCAAAATTTACTGATATATTATTTTTTAATTTTTTATTTTATTGATGTAAATTATAAATATATTGTTCAAAAATATTATTATTTTATATTATTTTATATTTTTCTATTTTGTTAGTGTAAATTATTGGTATATCATTTTTTACATTATTTATATTTCAATGTATTTAGAACATTATTGATAATTTTTACAAATTTCATTTCTTTGTACAATTTTTTTTGTTTGTGAGTGTAAATTATTAATTGAATGTTATATTTTGGCTATGTTTTGTTGTTATATATTTATTAATTCATGAGGAATTTTTTTATAAAAAATATTCATTTTGAATAAGATGATTTTTTACCTTCATGAATTAATAAAATAAAATTGATTATTATTATTAGTTATGTAATTTAAATTTTTCTAGATTAAACTATACTTATTTAAGTGTTTATTAATTTAATATATTATATTTTAGACGTTATGTAAATTTCCTATTGATTTCAATTAGTTTGTTAAATAATTTTAAAAATTCGTGATAGTGGTAACTAATTTAATTTAATTCAATTACATTGATTTCGATATAAATATAGTATACTATACCGCTATTTAAAACTTTGGTTTGAAGGGTTGAGCACGGAGGTGGGAGAGTCTACGAAGATGATTAACTGTCATACTCAAGAGTAGGTTAGGTTGCTGACATACTAGCCAAGCCATACGTTTGTGAAGTTTAGAGGTATGTTGGGGTATATAAATATCCAAATATAATTGAATAAAACTGATATTCATTTTAAGGGATGATGTTGAAAGTGTCAATTGTTAATAATAAACAAGTCTTTGTCTTTAAACTTCACAAACGTATAATTGAATTAGAATGATTAATAATAATGAATAACCCAATAAACAACAATATATGCCGTAAGTTAATATATAATTAATTTAGTATACAGATAACGTAATATTCTAAATCCATCTAAAAAAATTTTTTAATTCGTAGTCAATTACCACGTTAACAGGCATGGTGAACGCACGCGAGCGGTTATTTATTTGTTGCTCTTTTAAGGCCATATATACAGCCACATCAGTTGTTTAATTTAATAATATAAAATATTCTCCTATTTTGTTTAAGTTTACAAATACTATAGTTATTAACATACATATGATACATCAAACTGATACTATGTAAATTAATGTTTGAAAAAAAATATATTATAATAACTAATTATTAGATTTATTTTATTAATTTAAAATTTAATATATAAAATGTAGCATATAGTTCTATTAACAATTTTAAGACGGTAACTCATTTTCAATTAGATGAATTGATAGTCACAATCGCTTCGTAAATATAAAATTAACAATTAGCAATTTACAAATTAAATAACAATAATAAGCCAATGATTAAAAATTATTTTTAACTGAAAATTTGAAATATAAACATTAAAAATGTTATTACATGTAT
Source organism: Reutealis trisperma (assembly GCA_947687605.1). Lineage (NCBI taxonomy): Eukaryota > Viridiplantae > Streptophyta > Magnoliopsida > Malpighiales > Euphorbiaceae > Reutealis > Reutealis trisperma. The sequence goes on from CANTUT010000039.1 coordinate 123,697, forward strand.
ATATATAGAGAGAGATCAAAGCTTGAATTTAAAAAATATTAAATTTTACATATATTTGATTTGTTGGATTTGCAATTTTTTTAATAAATCAAAACTTAATTAGTTACGTAACAGAAGTTTAAGATTAGATACCTTCACAAATGGAGCAATGAGACATATATGCGTGGCATCAAACTGCAAATTATACATATTAGCAAGTAAGACTGTAAGGCTTTTACATTGGCTTGCTAAAATGTCAAACTAATTTTATTATTATGAATAAGTAATAACTTAATCAATAGAAGTGTAGTCACAAAATTATTATTTTGACTTAATTAAGGAGTATAAAAATAAATAATATAACATTTGAATATAATTAATTAATAGAATATATTTTGGTACATTAAAAATAGATAAATGTAATTTTAAAAAACTATTACATTTATTTATATAACGTTGGAAATATGTAAAATTTATATTAAAAGTTTAAAATATATACAATTTTATATAAATATTTTATTTCATCTCATACCTTTTATATATCATAACATATATTTTTTAGAATAAATATATATTTTTTAAAATATAAATTTATAATTTTTTACTATATGGAAGCAAATTTTCTTAAGATATGACTTAAAAAAATTATTACTTATTATAGTATAAAGTTTATTTTAATTTATAGCCAGTCCAAATGGAGGTCAAAATTTTTTTATTATTATATTGAGATTATTTTTATGTAGAATCTTACTTTAGAGAGATTTTAATGTAATTGATATCTGCCACACTTGATATTATATTTATGTTAGTTGAATTGACTTATTCATCATATTGAACTGCAAATATGTAATAGGTGAGAAAAACCAGTTAGTTCACTTAAAATATTAAATAAACGAAAACAATCAAATAATTCAATATTGAATTATGCATGACAATATGCAAATTAATTGAAAATTTCCTTATAGCTAAGATTCAATACTTGATTTGGAATACACTTTTAGCTTCTCAAATTCTATTATTTTTAATTAATTTAAGTACTCATCATGATTTTCTTTATTAAAGGTATCATATTTTCATACTAAGTATGGCATATTGTGAAAAACATTGGACCCTTTAATAAGATTCTATTTAATTATTTTTTCATTTTTTTTTCCAAAGAAGCACTATTCATTAAAGGAGCAAAATCTCAATCAATACAGCAAGTCAATATAAATATCATGAAGGGCCAATTAGGGAATAGAAATTTGGACTTATAGTCCATAAAATAATACTCATCAAAGGATTTTTCACAATAAATTTGAAGCCTGTAGTAAAATTGGCCTTCAAAGATTGCCAATTTTCTAACTAGTACTTATATTAGTTTCTTATGTCCAGAAGCTTCCTTTGGTCCTTCTAGCCGGCGACCGATGAAGAGATGAACTTGTCCAAAAGAGCAAGAGAGCAATTGAACTCCACCTAAAGATCTTGCATTGATGGAGACCGAACCAAACCTATATGACAATAACTAATATAGAAATAAGCCAAGATTTATGAGAAACAATAAACACCAATAAGATCTACTGCCATAAATTGATAGGAGAACAAAACATGTCCATTGTAGAAGAACTGGATAGACCCGCAAACCCAAGGATGCTTGTGTTTTCAGCTTCAATTGGAGCGATCTTCAGCCCCATAAATGAGAAATAAAGGGACAAATTCACATTTCTTCATGGCAACAAAAAACTTGAAGTATATCTAGGATAAAATCCAAAAAATGAAGAATCTTGTAGAAAAGGGAGACAAAATAAATCAAGATCTTGGTCAGATAATTAGAGATACACGACAACAAAACAAAGTAAGTAAAAAAAAAAGAAGGGAAAGCCCACTCCAATAGCCTTAGTCATCAAAGGGCATCCTAGATGAAATATGAATAAGAGAGACAAGGCGAAAAAACAAAAGGAAAGAGTGATAAGCACAAGCACATTTAAGGTTTGGAAAGGGTGATTAGGTTATATATTTATACTATATATATATATGGGATGAGTGATAAGCACATTTACATAAAATGTCCTCACTAAATTTTTTTTTAATTATATATTTATGATAGATAATATGATCATTTATTAATTAAATAATATAATTATTTAATTATATTTAATTTAAATATCGAATGATAAATGCAATTAGAATAAGAAGATAAAAAAATAATTATTATTTAATATACAATTAATTATATTTAATATCTAATTATATTTAATTTAAATGAGGAAAAATTAATTCATTAGAATAAGGAAAGAATAAAGTAGTTATTATTTAATATATAATCAATAATATTTAATATCTAACTTATTTGATTTAAATAAGCAAATAATGAATTCAATTAGAATAAGAAAATAAGAAAATAATTATTATTTAATATATAATTAATTATATTTCAAATTTATAATTACATAATTATTATAATTTAAAAATTTTATTATCTAATTTAATTTAATTTAAATAAAGAAAGTACAAATTCAATTAGAAAAAAAAAATAAAAAAAAATTATTATTTAATATATAGTCCATAATATTTAATTTACATAAGAAAGATTCAATTATAATAATTTATTTTTTAATTTTTTCGAATATTAAGAAGTTACAAAAATTCTTTTCACCTTGATTGTTTGAATATTAACGAGTTAGAGAAATTATAATTTAACTTTTATTGTGTAAATTATTGTTTTGTTCATTATTTTAACTATTAATAATAATTTATATATTCACAAAAAAATAACAATAATTTGTATAAATAAATTCAATTAGAATAATTTATGTTTTTTATTTTGTTTCAAATATTAAGAAGTTAGAAAAATTTTAATTTAACTTTGATTGTTCAAATATTAACGAATTATAAAAATTCCAATTTGATTTTCAGAAAATTTTATTGTAAATTAAAAAAATTATTTTTGTTTTTAAGAAAATGCAGTAGAAAAAGAAAATACACTCATAAGCAAAATTTTATTATTTTATTATCAAATGTCAAAATTTCTATTTATAATAGTACGTTCTTCTAAAAAAATTAAATTTATTTGCGATTTTATAAACACTTAAATTTATTTAAAATTTTTATTATGGAATGGATTAATTAATCATTCTTAAAAATTAATTAAATATGAAATCAAACTACAAAACTTTTAATTTAATAATTATATGTTATTGTTATTATTTATGATATCAAATTTAGAATATTTACAAGTATTCATATGATATAACCAATAGATATATATTTTTTGGGCTTTTGATATAATATGATATCACATGATAAATCAATTGTTTACAATTAATATTGAATTAACATTTATGTTAAATTTATAAGTGATGCATTAATTTTTATGTGAATATATAATAAGTCTTTTATTTAAATAAAAAAGAAATTAATGGATTCTATAAACTAGAGATTTATTGATCTAATAATTAAATTAGAGATTTTTTGCGCTTATGATAAAATATGATATAGTATGATATCACATGATAATTCAATTAGATACAATTAATATTGAATTAACATTCATGTTAAATTCACAAATGATGCATTTAATTCTAATGTGAATGCATAATAGGTCTTTTATTAAAATAAATAAAAAATTAATGTATTCTATAAACCTGTCAGGTTTAGTCACTGATACGGTTTTTAAAACAATTATGCATGTAAATACTAGAAAGATTGTTATTTTTTTTAGGAAAGAAAATTAAGTTATAATATGTCAAAGAGATCACGTGTATCAAAACTAATAAAAACATACAATTTATATTAAAATTGTAAGAAAACAACAAACGTACCAAATATTAACATGGAAATTAACCTATAATTAATACAACATAATAGTAACAAAATAAATTCAAAAATTATAATAAAATGTATCTACCAATTCATTTGTTTTCTTTTCGCTAACATATTATTAAACATAAGAATTTCATTTCAAATTGTAAAAAATAATTTATTTACATATGTTTGACTTATCTTTTTTCAATATTGTGAATGTATTAAAATGTGAATTTATTTAAACTGTTTTTTCTTATGAGGAAAAATGATAGTTATAATACTGTTTCTAAAAATGATTTATGAGATGTGGTAGCTAAAGAGTTTGGATTTGGTCTAAATCTTGAATCATCTGTGAAATTAATTTATATAAAATATTTGGATGCATTAGAGAAATGGTTGGAGATTATGGTTCATAATAACTGATAATGATACAAATACAAAAATGAGTAATAGTTGTTTGAATATGGGTAGATTTTGATAGAATTAAGGTATGATTTTAAGGGGTTGGTATCAAAAATATCATAATGCAAATTTAAAATAATGTGAAGCCAAGGTGGATTCAAATGACCAAAATTCCAGTTAAATTGTTATTTCACCATTTTTTAACTAATCAGACATGTATTTATGAAAACCTTTTATAAAATGACCAAAAATAAAAAAAAATGAATAAATTTTGTCTAATTGGTCAAACCAGTTAAACCATAAACCAGTAACCTATCCGGTTCAATTATCAGTCCGATTTTTAAAACAATAGTGTATATAGATACTGAAAAGATTGTTGTTAATTTTTTGGAGGACTAAAAATTAAGCTATAATGTGTTAAATAGATCAAAATTTATCAAAATTAATAAAAACATGCAACTTATATTGAAATTATGAGAAAATAATAGACGTATTAAGTATTAATATGAAAATTAACTAATAATTAATAATTAGGCAACATAACAATAAAAAAAAAATTAAAAAATTATAATAAAATGTATGTATCAATTCATTTACTTTATTTTCTCTAACATATTATTAAATATAAAAATCTCACTTAAAATTGCAAGAAATGATTTATTTAAATATACTTGACTCATATTTTTTCAATAATATATATGTATTGCCTTATAAAGTACATTTATATATTTATATAGAATCTATAATTATTTTGTGTCATCATTTTAATTGTATTAAATATGCACGATTATATAACTTAAATAATATTTATTGTGTATAATTATATTTTCGTTGAATTGCTAGGTTTTCATATAAAAATTTAACTTAACTTGGATTCAATAATTAAAGTGAATTTAACAATCAAATTATATAAATATTTTTTCATGATAATCTTAAAGATCAACAATAAAATTTCAACCTCATAATATTTATTTGAGAAATTTTATATCATTTTATTCTTAAAAAATAAAACACTAATCATTAAAATTTTTTAATAAGGAAAAAGTAAAAGTTTAAAATAAATATTATATTTCTAATGAGTATTAACGAGTTGTAATAAAGATCAACTTGCGAAGCATGTTACAAAATATCTAATTGACTAAAATATATGAAATATTATATACAATTCAATCATTTAGCGTATATTTAGAGTTAGTTTTGTAGGACTTAATGAGACGTAATGTAATGTAATTAAATAAATTTTTAATGTAAATTTATATTAGAAATTTATTTGATTACATTACATTAAATTTCATTACGGTTTACCAAACACACTTTTATAGGTTGTTTGGAATGAATGAATTTCATAAAATTTTGTGGGATTCATTTACAATTCCATTTTTTTTTTTAGAACAAATGAATCACTTATTATAATTTTAGGAATTCAATTTCATATAATTGTTTATAACTAAAACCAAATTCTAATAAAATAGGTGAAATTTTTAAATGAATTACACAATTTAACACAAATAAATTTTATTGCCTAAACTATCCTTATACCATAATAATCTAATTATTCACTTTTCACGTTCTTCCTTCTTCACTTTTAAAAGCAGCCAACTCCAAAAGGTGTTTCAAACAAAAAAAATCCAACATAGCTTTCTCTATATCAAGAAATTTAAAGCTAACAAGGTTAGGTTTTTTTTTTTTTTTTTTTTTTTTTTTTTTTTTTTTTCTATTTGCTCAAACTCTAAATTACATCTATGTGATTGCTTGATTAATTTCTCAAATCTTTACACAATTCCAATGAGGAAGTTTTTTTGATTCCATAATTGGTTGAAAAAATAATGGGTATTATTATGTATCATGCAATTGTGATGTCAATTTAAAATTTATATCCCTTTGCTTTTATGTTGGTATAGTTTTTAACCTTATTTTTGTCTGGTTCATCTTGATGAAATTCTCAATTCCGATGGGGAAGATTTTTTGGATTCCATAATTGGTTGAAAAATAATGGATAGTATCATGTATTATGCAATTGTGCAATTGTGATGTCAATTTAAAATCTATATCACTTTTCTTTTATGTCAGTGTAGTCTTTAACCTTATTGTTGACTAGTTCATCTTGATGAAATTATCAATTCAAATATATGTATACATTGTAATTTAATAAAAATCATTGTTGAAATTAATTTAAAAAAATTTTACAGCCCTTATTAATTAATAAGTTAATTTTTTAAAGTTAAAAGATAAATATAATTAATCTTACTTATATATATATATATTGAAAGTAATAATAAGGGTAATATAGGGAAAAAAATGAAAATTCAATTTTAGAATTGTTGTAAACATAATTAAATAGTATTCAATTGAATTCCACATTTTAAATTATGTAATTTCAAACATGAGAATTCATTTACAAATGAATCCTATTTAAAATTCATTTATAAATGAATTCCACAGCATAAATTCATTTATTTCAAATAATATGTTAATGAATATTCCCTCCATTTTAAAAAAAGTGGCCATTAAAAAGTTCGTTTTATTTATAAATAAGTGGTAATTTAGTAATCCAATAAAAAAATGATAAAATGGCTAATTTACTCTCTATTTTTCAAGTATAAGAGATATTTTTCTAATTTATACTGTAATTAATAAGGGTATTTTTGATAACTTATGATAAAATTATTACCACTTTAAAAATAATGATTTTTTCTTAATGATCACATTTTTTTTAAAATGGAAAAAATAAGTTATATTCATAAATTAAATTTAAATTTAATATTGATAATAAATAAATCATTTAAATCATAAATTAAATTCAGTAAATCTGAGAGATAAATATGCGACTTTCCATATTCTCGTTGATAATTAATTTTTCTATTGACTAATATGGTTTACAAGATACTAACTGTGCCATGTGTTTGTATACAGATTATACCATAAAAAGAAAATAAACACATATAACAAAATTATAACATAAAATAAAAATAAAAATAAAATAAAATTAATACTTTTCTTTCTTTATTTAATTTAAAAAAATAAAATTAAAGTTGAAAGTGGATTGATTCTATCACCCACCATCACAGAGAGAGAGAGAGAGAGAGAGACGGCAGCTTTTATTTCGCGCATTCATAGCTTTTTTCGTCGAAACATAAATCCGATTTCAAATCCTCCATTCTCTCTCTCTCTCTCTCTCCCAATTTCCGGCTTACATCCGATTCTCTTTCTTCTCTCATTTCACAAAATAGTCAATCGATCCTTCATCTCTCTCTTTGTATCCACTTCTCTCAGCTCTCTCTAGGTTCTTTCTTTATCCTTTTTATCAAATTTTTAGCTCATAATCTGAATGATCTATGCATGTCTAAGGCTTGATCTTTTTAGTTTCTTCTATTTCTTGAAATTTTTATGTAATTCTAATGTTTAGTTATCGTTTTTTCTTAAAAAAAAAAATTAATGGAATTGCTTTCTTGGTTTTTTTTTATTGGGATAGATTTTGAATTTTTTTTTTGTTTCTTTCTTTCTCAAATTCTAGTTTTTGGTTGTTATGATGGTTTCTTTCTACTACAGGAAGGAACCCTTTTTCTATTTTTCAAGGAAAACCTTAATAAGGAATAAAGATTGTAACTTTCATGGCAATTGGGACCAAACAGTTCTTGATTTTGTCAACAAGTTAATTATTTGATTAGTGTTTTAGTTAATTAAGAAATTCTATGTTGGTCATCGTATTACACCTTGAATTGGTCAACAATAGATTATCAGTTTTAAATTCATCAAGTGAATTTCGTGGGTTTTGGCTTGTTTGAAGAAATTTGAGCTAAGCTAATACACCAGTTGTGATTTATATGTTGATTTTGCTCACCAATATGCTTTGGTGATATCTGTTAAGTGGATCTTTCTTAATTGTATAATGAACATAATTGTTTTCAATTCATATTTATATATATATTTTTAATTTGCAGGTGATGGTGGTTGGTTAACCAATATCAAAAAGAGGCATTTGGCACTTAAACGGGAGAGAGAGGGTACTGGTTCGCGGAGGCGATTGAACTTCTGCGAGCTTAGAGTCCTCTCTCATTCTCTATTTATTTATTTATTCAGGACAACACCTCTTGATGCTTATGCTCTGTGGCATTGAGTTTTGCTGGTGAGATTGGAGAATTATTGTGGAGGGCTTCATAAAAGAAAGGGATTGGAGCTGATACCATGGGTGCTGTTTGTTGCTGTTTACATGTTGAGGATTTTGAGGATTATATGAATCCTCACAGTTCTGTATATAGAAACTGCATGTGTCTCAGTTGCTTTGTACAGAATTTTCTACACGTGGTATGTTTCATTATTCTTCTTATCGTCTCCCCAATAAAAAAAATGTCGTTTAATTTTTTCTAATGATGTTTTGCATTTCACATTCTATGGCAATAGAACTTGGAGCCTTAACATTACCAGATTATATTATCATTGACTAAGAATGTAATTGAAACCATTAGGAATATAGTTTTGTGTGCCTGCAACTGTGGCCCGTTTTCCAACAGTTGTTTACAGTAGCTTGGTATGAGATACAATGTCTCAAAAAGTATATCTGCTTAATGCTGTTATAGGACATTACCTCTTTTATTTATTCTTGGGCTAATGGGTATCAGGAAGAAAATTATGTATGAGACAAAGTGTCCAGAAAGAAATTGATTCATAAAGAAAATAATTTTGCATATTTGTACTTGAATGAGGCCTCTCACAAACAGCTATTGGAATGAATTTGTTAAACAGAGAAGAAATTGCTACAGCTGTGGAGAATGTGTGAATTGTGATTTCTTGACCTTATGTAATCTGCTGGGCTTGTATACCTATTGAGCTGGAATATGATTATCTGTGTTTTCTTTATTGAGCTGGAATATGATTATCTGTGTTTTCTTTTTAACAAGTTATGTAGTTGTTTGGGAGGACTATAGTTATCATGGTATTGACCTCTTTTTAACAAGTTGTGATTTCTTGACCTCTATTATGCTGTCAGTGCTTATGACCATGATAATGCAATGAGTGGTAAAGGTTTTTGGATCAAATGAAATATATCAAATGATAGCTTGTCTCATACTATGGGAGAAACCATCTACCTCCATTAACCTTAGTTTGTCACTGAAGTATATACCAGTCCAAGTCCATTATAGAGTATTATTTTTGTGAAAAATTAATAGTTGATTGTATGAGCTTGCATGGATAGAAAAGGTTGATCTGTGCGGACTTTGAACTCATTACTTGCGTAACTGTGAGAAGTTTTTTTTTTTTCCTTTTATTTTTCACCTTGATGGAGTTCCTACCATTTTCTTTTTTACTTTTTCTTTAGTATTCCTCATTATTTCGAAGAGGGGAAGTGCATTCTGTCCCTTCATCCATTCAGGGGGCAGCTTCTATGACTTCTTCTGCATCACTTGACAACTCTCTCTCCGACATGTACCGTTCTCCTCCAAGGCCATTGCCCTATGATGCCGATCCCAGATATTTCCGCTTGCAGCGTGATGGCCTGGTTTCAAGACGTGAGAAGGGCTCAAGTCACTCACATGAGGAATCAGAACCACTAAGAAGTGATAATGATGGTGATTCTGATTCCTTGAGTACAGGAGACAAATGGACTGCATCTGCTTGTGAAGAAGGATCCAAAGAACAGCGTGCTAGATCCTCATTGAAGCTTTCATCGGCAAAAGCAACAGTTGGAGTTGGATACATTTATTCGTCGTCAGAAGATGAGGAGGTCTGTCCAACATGCCTTGAAGGTAAAATATTTAATCTACCTGTAATTTATATCGCAACAACTAAGTTATCCCATGATACTATAATCCTCCATTAGGATGTCTGCCCATTATCTTGAAGGCACAACTATTAATTTGGCTGTTAAACTGACCTGCAGCCACTGATTCTTTCCTTTCTTTTACGGCATGTTTGGTTCGCCCGGGACTGGGGAATGGAATGCAATTCTTGGAATATGATTCCTTTTCTTTGCTTTGGTTCACAAATAATATATTTTTTAATCTTTTTTTATTTCAATTACTCCAATTTCTGTTTACATGATATATATTTTTAGGTATGATATAATCAATAAATTATGTCAATAAATTATATTTAGTTGTTTAAAAAATGAACTTGGAATAAATTCACATCATGGTATAAATTCAAACAAAAACAGAAAAGTTATGAACATGGCAAGATCCTGTTCAACCATCATCAATTCATCATCATGTCAAATTTGAGATGTTGGAAATTTTGCCTATCCTTGTTCCTATGCGTGCAGAAGTTTCCCAAGTTGCCTGGTAAGCTGAACTGGAGGCACATGAAGTGCATGGTTCTTTCAAATGTATTTGTTTCTCCTATAATCTAGTGATTTGGCCTCCCAATAATTCAGAGAAATCTTATTGGCGAAAAAAAAAACAATCCAATTGAAAAGGCAAAAGTCTGGTAATTTAGAAGCCATCTTAAGTGAAAGCACAACCTTGGCTTTGACGGGGAACTTAAGAATCCAATCTTGAAATCTAAAGTTGCATTCTGCAGGGCAGTAATGCTCGTTGATGTTAACTGTTCAAAGAAGTATGAAATTTGCTTTTTCGGACATTGAATTTTAAGCTGTCATCCTTTCCTTTGCATGTGCAGAATATACACCAGAGAACCCCAAGATAGTGACAAAATGTTTGCACCATTTCCACCTTGGTTGTATATATGAGTGGATGGAAAGAAGCGACAGCTGCCCAGTCTGTGGCAAGGTAACTCTACTTTATCTTGTTCAGGTCTCAATTCTCAGTTTGCAATTTTTATCCTGCACATTATTGGTACAAAGTGCAAGAGCTTTTAGAGTTTTAGTGATTTTTCACTGTACTCGGTCAAATACTTATTGTACCAATATTCTTCTCATTTCTTTGCGTTTAGAGTCCTATTTTCATTTTTCTTCCAAGCGTGTTAGTTATTCATAAAAAATGGGAAACCAGAATTGTTTTTTTCTTTTGAGGGTCTGATGTAGAAATGTAGATGCTGATTTGTTTCTTGAATGAAACTAGTTCTCTTGCTTAGTTAAGAAAGGACATGAATGGCTTAATGAGCTCCGGACCTAATATATTTTAACCCAGAGTCTGCTTCAGCATATGTACAGTTCAATATCATTTTCATTTTTACTCAACTTATTGGCAATTCAACTAAATTCTAATTCCAGTGAATTATGAATGGGATCAGTTACAAAATCATTTTATGTTGTGTTCTGTCTGCATAGCTTGAGAGCTATATAAACCTTGTTGAAAAATTTGATGATCTATCTAATTCAAATGATGAAGTAAGAGTTTTCAGACACTATAGGAGTTGGCTCCAGATATCATAATTCTCTGTTATCTTGCATGTCTTCAATTTCAAACAAATTGCTTCATTTACTCTTTATTGCATGCAAAATTGGGGAGTATGAATGTCACGTCTTCCCCTTTGGCATATAGAGGAATGTTTCCTTCCTGTTAAGGCCTGCAGAATTTTTTTTTTTTTCTCGTTGTTGGTGAAGCATTAAGAAATATCTTTGACTTTTCTGAAATGTGTTGACAGTTTTTGTTTGAAATCTTAATAGTTAAAGCTGTGAAATTTTCAGCTAAATTTCTTCGTTTTATTCCAAACCCTTATTGCGTGCATTGTGTTGACTTTTTTAATGCTTTTTCTACCATCATCATCTTAAGTTCCTTGTGGTTCAGGCATTGTGTTCTAGCAGCCATAAAAGAAACATTTTCCTGTGTAGGGGCAGTATGTTCATTTGTGCAATTTTCTTGTGCTAACTTTTCTGGTACAAGGGTTTCGATCCATGTGTGTGTACTCTTTGAACAATCTTATATCATTTTCCTTGTTCTCTTCCCAAATCAAGGTTGGATTGTGTTTTCGCTTGTTATTGCATAAAAATAATAGGGTTTGAAATCTTCTGAATCTTGCTACTTTGACTGAGAGCATTTCCTTTGGTTGGCACCAACAGGCAATGGTATTCGATGAAACGACTTGATCTTGCTCATAGGTTTGTGTCGTGGATGAAACCAGCTACAACAGGAGAAGAAAGAAAACCAAAAGGAGAGATGTAGAGTTCTTTGTGAATATTTGAGGTTAAAGTGTTTGTTTTCTTTGGTAAATATAAAAAAATTGTTCTGATAACGATTGTTTCAAAAATGTCTCTCTCCAAAATGCCTTTTAAATTTTTTTCTTTCCAGATGAATGGAAATCTGCTTATAGTTTCATCAAGAGCATGACTAAAGCTTCCTTTTATTTTTTAAGTCTTTATTGCTGGTGGATGTTATCTAGTGTTCTGGATCATCAATCAACGGTGAATGCCAGTCTACTCGCTATATGTGGCCTATAAGCACTCCCAAAATGCAGACAATGGTGGGGCTTTATGTTTTTTTCATGAGCACACATTAACAGTCTATTTTCCACCAGCCTAATGGAGTATTTTTCCTTTAAAATAGAGTATTTTCCTGTATTCTGGGAAAAAAGAAAATAGAATATTTTCCTTATAAAATGCCAATGCGTGCGTATGTTTTTATAATAATAATGTATACTAGTTATGTTTTTATAATGGTAATATATACTAGTTGGACCTCCAATTATTAATTGATTATTTATTAAAAATTATAAGTTCATTAAAAGGAAAAGTCCTTATCCAACGTCAATGTTTTTATTAAATAATTTACATTATAATTTTATAAAAAATATGGAGAAAAAATAGAGGACATATAAAATAATGAGGAGATTTTTCAAATGTATTTTTAATAAAATAATATTTACACCGATAAATAAAATATTGGATATTTTATTTTATTTTTTAACCAGTAAAGATAATAGATATTAGATAAGATAAATTTAGAAATGAAAAAATATTAATTAAAAATATTAATAATTGTCAAATTAAAAAATTAGGTAAATAAATTTAAAATAAGGTAACGTTATTGCTAGAGCAATAATCGATAAGGACAGAACAAGTGAAATTTTAAAATTTTAAGTTAAAAATTTTGTTTTTTTAAGCAATTGAGTTTTTTTTTTTTTTTTTTTCTTTCCATAAATATTTATTTTACCTTTAACTAACTTAAAATAAAAATGAGACAATCATATTTTGTTTATTTATTTATTTTGTTATTCATTAACTGTTAATAACTTTTTTTTAATTGTTAAATTGTTAAAGAAAAAATTTTTATACATAAATTAACAAAATATGTCCTATCAATATTATATTTAATATATTACGATATAAATTTTTTTAGAAAAATAAATTGAAATTTTCAAATATCATTAAACGAATTTAAATAAATAGTGGTTCATCTCATTAATATTGTAATATGTGAATAATTTTATCATAATTATAATAAAAGACCAAATAAGTTGGACAATAAAAACCAAAATAGATATTTTAGAAAAAAAAATAGCAAAATAAAATAAAAGTAATTTTGGCTATTTAATATTCTAAAAAAACTATCTATTTAATACTAGAAAAAATATAAATATTTATAGAAAGGAAAATTTTAATTAACTAATAAATTTGTCTACTTAGAATTTTAAAATTTCTCTTGCTCTTGCTCTGACCTTGTTAATTATTAGTCTTGCAATATCACCACCTAAAAAATAATATATAATATAAATTTATAAGGTTATGAATAGATACTTACAATATATTATATAAATGTGAATATAAAAAAAAAGCAAAATAAAATAAAAGTATTTTTGGCTATTTATGCATTATAAAAATAAAAATAGCAAAATAAAAGTAATATATTATATAAATTTGTGAATATAAAAAAATAGGTAAGATAAAAAAATTAAAAAAAGAGTTAATAGAAATTAGCAATTTCACCATAATGGCAAACCTGTAATAAATAGAAAAAAAAAAAAAAGAAAAAGCTAAAAGAATATAGAAATTGCACTATACATCATGAACAGTGAAGCCTAAGCTTCTCTTATATATAGTAATTGATATCAAAAATTCCAGCAAAAGAGCTGTAATGATGTAATTAGTTTATTTAATGCATTACATGTAAGAAAATAAAAAATCTATGTTTTATTGTAACTTGTTATTGTCTAAACCAACATTTATTGCAAGCTTCACTAGTGTGTGTGTATATATATATATATATATATATATATATATATATATATATATGAAAGGGATAATTGTACGTGTCAACATGTCTCTATAGTATATATTCCATACATGCCAAGAAATCGTTGCTGCATACAATGAAAATTGAAGCTTTTCAACAGACAGGAAACTGTTAATTTGCTGCAGCTTTAAAAGCTTGGAGGAAAACCTCTGGGGGCTGCCCACCACTCAATTGCTGCTTTCCGTTGATCTGTTTTTATTTTTTAAACAAAAAGACAATGATATAGAGCTAAGAATTATGATGATGCGAACAATAAGCATATACTAATAAAAAATGGATATTTTATCACATACCACGTAGTATGGGACTCCTGTGATATTTGCTGAGTATTTCTGGAGATCTTCATTCACCTTCAAGGAAATCAAATATTATGTGATTAACTGAAAACTAATGAGAGAGAGAGAGAAGAAGAGGGGAAATTTTTTTTGGGATGGTATTGCTGATGGGATTCAGTGAAAAATTTTGTGCAAAAAATAAATGTATCATCTTTAATCTTCGAACAATGATTTAAAAAGAATAAACACAACTTCAGCTGGCTCTATGGCAATCAAAAGAAGCAAAGAAAATGAGAACAGAACAGACCTCTTTTACTCCATTATTGGGATCTTGAAGGAATTCTTCTGCTCCTTCTATCCCAACTTTTGCAGCACATTGTAAAAGAAACTCCCTGCATTCACCCATGAATGTTAATATTTGCCGTTATAGATGCAAGGATGAATTTCCAATTAAAATGACAGAAGTCAGTTGCACCAAGGATGTGGCAAATTTCTTTTCACTTTCTACAAATTCATGAGAAGCATATAAGAAATGAGAAAAATCACCAGAAATCTCATGATCAAAATGAACATGAAAGACAGTGAACAGGTCATTGCATTAGTAGCCTAGTGGCCTGACTTGTATTTCAAGGAGTCGAGGATTAAAAATCCTGATAGCCACTTCCCTTTAAGAATTTTCAATGTTTCAACAACAAAAAAAAAAAAAAAAAAAAAAAAAAGGGGAACTGTGAACAGTTATTATGATGGACATAAAAGTGTTTTCTAGGATCTGCATTTACCTATCACCGATGTATTTAGCCTGTGTGAAGTAACCAAGGAACAGCTCCTCTACAAGATCATGTTGCTTGCCAAGACCTTGTTGGCCAGCAAAATTTATAAGCCTGTGGCTGTCTAAAGTATTGCCCCTGTGCATATCAAAAACATGTTAACTTGCTGATTAAATAAACTCCTCACTGTTTTTTCTTATATAGCTGTGGACCATATAGTAATATTAAAATGAATTTTCAATCTTACGTGAGACCAGATATGTTATATTCCAGACCAAGACCCCTAAAAACCTGCAATTATTATCATGACTTAATTACATAGCAGCCAAATGCAGATGATGTTCAATATGGTAACATGTGTATAAGTAAAATGCAAAGGAGGAGGGAAAGAAAGAAATGATGATGATTAGAAGGAGAAAAAAAAACACCTCAGTCATCCGAGCTATAATTCCATCAGTTCGGGATCCAAACTTTTCCCTATAAAACTGAAGCTTATTTATGCCTTCCTTAGGGGCAGATGCATTGAGAAAAAATGGATGCCATTTGATCTGCAAAGGAAAACTGAGCTAAGTTAGAATGAAACTTAACATATCAAAGGTACATAGGAGAGAGAGAGAGAGAGAGCTCTGCAGAGGAAGAAATACCTCAAAATCAAATCGATCTTTAGAAGCAGCAATAGCTTTGTCTAAATTTTTCTTGCCAACAAAGCACCATGGACATACCGTGTCTGAACTGACATCAATTCTAATGAGCTTGTTCCCACTGCTGTTACTGACTGACTGAGTCATGATTGTTGAGTATCTGCTACCTTTCTAACACAGACACTAAATCAGGCTCCAAACCCAGAAGATATAAAAACCACCAATGTCTAAAGTTCAAAATTTTTCAATTAATTTATCAAAATATCAAGTCCAGTTGCAGACACATACTGCTTACAGTCACTTCATTAGCAAATGAACATAGTAAGGCACATAATCACAATCTATAACGAATAAAGGCAAACTAGCAACTAGTTATTCATTAGGTTTTGTTTAATGAAGCTGCAATTCTGCATCCCATTAGAAAAAGAATGTCTCTTATTCTTTTTACCTACATTCTATACTTACAACGCTTCATGTTACTTTACCATTTCCATTTCTGCAAAGAAAATGAATTGTTGGTTTTCTTTTGGCAAAGTTCATGGTGGCAACCTACTAATCAGAAAAATTCTAAAATTTTCCTTATTTCTATGTTCTGTCATACTAATTTCTTTAAATTTTTGGTGACTGAACCCTTTGATAGAACAATCAGAAACTACCCTACTAATTTCACCTGTTTCATTACTGCAACCACTAATTGAGAATTTCAAGTCAATCCTTGAAGGAATTCAAAAACTACCCTAACTAATTCCACTTGTTTTGTTAATTAGACCTAATTTGTCCTTTCTGGATCAATTAAAACAAAAAGATAATCCAGCAACTCAGCAAATTTACTGCTCTAAGAAGTTTCACTATTTTTCAATGAACAAATTGAGAACAAAACAACAAATGGGTTTGCTTTATTTTTCCAGCAATTTCAAGATCATCAACAAAGATTGCCAACAAATTGCAGAATCAACAATAATATGTCAAGAAAATGAATTCTATGAGTTCAAGAAACCTAGAAAAGGGCAAAAGAAAAAAGAAAAAACCAACCCAACAATGAAAAGAACAAAACTTGTGGAACATTGTAATGTAAACTAAAAAGATCAAAATCAAGAATTTGGCAAACAAAAAAAAAAGTAAAAAGATCAAGAAATTAAAACAGAGAAAAAATTGGAAAAAGAAAAAAAAAAGATTGTGGGATTCATATTTAATTTACCTCAAAGAATATTGAAGGTGGGGCTTTGTGAAGAGCTGCCAAACGCATTGCACTGAGGAATTGTAAGGAATTGGATTTCCTTTATAGGACAGAAATGATGTTTGACGACTTCAATATTTCTTCACCTACCTCAAATTATGACAAATTTATTTTTAATTTAAGACAATTTTTGTTTTTTACGCTTTGCTTTTTTTTTTTTTTTAAAGGAAATTATTTGTTATAGTCTCTCTTTTTTTTTTTTTTGAAAAAAAAATCTTTTTTAACCTATTTTTTAATACATTTTTAGCCTATATGATTATCTTCTATGTTTTTAATTCTTCTCTTTCATTTGTATCAAGACGTAATAAAACATGTCCGTCTATTTAAGGACTAAAGTGGGTCCCATATTATAAATATATAGTGGGTATTAAATTTACTGTTTATTTTTATTAAATTAATTATTATTATCAATTTTACATTAGGATAATTTTTATTGTTTTTCAATTTATTTTGTTTTTTTTTCCTCTTAATGAAACTTAATTAATTTTAAAAGATTTTTTTTATCTAACCATAAAGCAATTTCCATATTTTAACATATTTAATTTTTTTAATTTTCTTGAAAAATAAAAATAAATATTAAACGGTATTAAATACTAATATTTGCTAGAAATATACTATTTTTTGTTTAATATATACTGTTTACTATTATTTTTTATTTTATTCGAAATTCGTTATGGAAGTATACTGAATTTTTATTAGATACTAATTATTTGTAATAAGTATACTATTTTTTGTTTAATATATAATGTAAGTTGTGATTTTTATTTTGTTTGAAATCTATGGTTTATATAAATAATAGTAGGTACTAATTACGTTGTAGAAGTATATTGAATTTTATTTAATGTATTCTATAAATTAAATGTTAAACAATATTAAATACTAATAATTTGCTAAAAATATACTATTTTTTATTTAATATATATCATTTGCTGTGAATTTTTATTTTTTTTTAAATTCATAGCTTATATAAATATTAGTAGAGATACTAATTACATTGTGAAAGTATACCAAATTTGTATTAGATAAGGAATTTATACTAAAAAAATACTAAATTTTATGATAATATATACTATTGCTGTAATTTGTTCATTCGTTTTTTTTTAATAAGAGATTAGTATTTCTAATTTATACCATATACTACTAGCAAATAATATTTATATAGTAAATATTTTTCTAATCTTATTCAATAGATGATATATGCAATAACTGTTGCTTTTTTATTTTTTTAAAAAAAATTATTGTTTCATATTCTCAACATGTAGAAATAATATTAGATATTACTAGTATACTAAAAGGATACCAAATTTCACATAATATATGTTATTTCCTGCTACTATGAATAAACTAGGAGAAAAAAGCATACTAATTATAGTTCAATAAATATACTATTTCAACATTTTCTTTTTATAAAAAAATTGTTTTTTCATAGGGTCAGTAGAAGTTGAAATGTGAGTATATAGTAATATATTTATGATTTAAGGTTAGCCTAAATTTACAATTAATTAAATATTTTAAAAAATGTGATTTATGGAACCACGCAATTTATTCATTTAAAATTTCTTAATATAATAAAATAAAAAAAGCCAGGTGTAACATTGACCCAAAAATCAACAAAATATGCCAAAAAGATCATATTTTGAAAGAATTTGAGTGTTTTGGACTATTTTTGTAACAAAAACTTTCAGAGTGTATAAAAGTTATTTTCTCTCCTTTTGGGGCTAGTTCTGTAAAAATCCTTTTTTTAAGAAAAAAAAAAAAGTTTATCTTAGTAATTTATTGCATATATTATATACCATGTATATATTCTATCTGTAGATATATAAGTAAATTATATCGCCATGATTTTATAAAAGATTAACATGTGTGTATTTTGTTAAAAAAAAAAAAAGAAGTAAATTATACTGAAGTTTAATTATAATTATAAATTAAGAGAATTTTTTTTAAAGAATTATAATATTTTCTGCAAATTAAAATATATGATATAGCCTTAAAATATATATATATATATATATATATATATATATATATATATATATAATCTATTCAAATATCTATAAATTGAGGATATTTTAGAAATTTAAAAAATTTTGGACGTTATAAATGATTATTAATAAGAAATAATATTCTTTTACAATTACTTTAACTTTTGGGTACTTAAATATTTTTTTCCTCAAAAAAATATACATTCATTCTTTTTTTTTTTTTTTCCAAAAAAAATCCAATACATGACCACCTCAAGAAGAAATAATAGACAACTCTGTTTAGTTGCATGGCTATAACAATATGATATAATACAAGACAAAATAAGATCATATATGACTAAATAGACATTTATTTTGTTTTGTGTTTGGTATAATTAGAATTAGATTATAATTTTGTCTTATCATGTGTATGGTTATCATGAGCCCATGGCATAAAGTTGAATATTATGTAAAAATGACTTTAATTCCTTTCTTCAGTTCTGTATTTTGTTAAAATTTTATTATATACACAATAAATCTATATATGAAAATGAAAAAAAAATATTAAATTTTCAAACAAAATAAAATTATTTTATAAGTAATTATCTAAAATTTAATTATAAGAATTTTTAAAAATTTCTCATGTTTATTTTCGAATATAAGAAATTATGTTTATTGAGGATAATTCGAATAAATGTTTTTATTAATTAAGTCCTAAGGAAAAAAGAAATAAAATACTAAATTTTCAAATAAAATAAAATTATTTTTATTGAGGGTAACTTGAAAATAATTTTTTTAATTAAGTAAGTTCTAAAGAAAAAGAAATAAAATATTAAATTTTTAGATAAAATAAAATTATGTTCATTGACATTAATTTGAAAATAAATTCCTTATTATTTGAGGCCTAATGAAAAAAAAATAAAATATTGAACTTTCAAATAAAATAAAAGCATATTTATTGAGGATAATTCGGAAATAAATTTTTATTAATTGAGTCATAAGAAAATAAGAAATAGAATATTAAGTTTCCAAATAAAATAAAATTATATTTACTGAAAGTGATTCGAGGAATAATTTTTTAATTAATTGAGTCATAATTACTGGACAAGTGAGTTATCGATAAAATAGGAGAATTAAAAAAAGGGTAGGACTGGACAAAAATACAAAAAGTGAATTTTGTTCAGTTCTATCCATGCATAAAAACGCGCCAAGCACGTGATAAGTTAAATTTGTCCAGTCCTATTCGGCCCTAACATTAGGGATGGTAATTTATACCTTACTAGTCAGTATCCACCCAAATTCTACATAGTCAAAGCAGATAATATCCGAGTTAATTGGATAATGGGTACGGGTAAACTTATATTTGAAAAAGTAGCATTGGTTTTTGGTAAGATATGGATAATGTAGTATTCTACTCATACCCTACTCGAACTGTCGAATTTTACCCATATTCGAATCTGCGCATACCTATGCACCTATATATATATATATATATATATATATATATATATATATATATATATATATATATATATATATATATATATATATATATTTATATATATCAAACTCAAGTCAATTTATTCATTTATTTTTAACAATATCAACATTATTTTTTAAATTAATTAATTTCATTTGACTAATAAAAATAACTACAAAGTTCAAATATAGTAGAATTAGAAAGAGTTCCTATTATAAACTCTAATCATAATAGGACTAGAAGCCATATTCTAAATTTCTAATTCAATTATATTTTTCCTTTTTCTATTAGAATTTAGTTAAAATCCAACATTACAAGTTATTGCTAGAGATGTGCTTGTTATTCCAATGTCTATTATTACTTTTGAATATGCTTTTAGTACAAGTAGTAGACTTGTAAATCCTCATCAAAGTCGACTTCAACCAAAAACAATGAAGCATTGATGTGTGCTCAAATTAGTTGGCAATGAGGTTCTATAAAGAAAAGTAAATAAAATAAAATATTTATTATTTATATATATTTTTTTTCACTTTATTAATGTGTTTATCTAATTTTTAAATAGATAGTTCAACGTCATTAGCTACGGAAGGTTATGCTACTATTTATGATGATAATGATGATGAAGATGTTGAATGCTTAAGTATAAGAATTTTCTTATTTAATTTTTTATCTACAATATAAATCTTTAATCAATTATTAATTGCTAAATGTTGTCTTTTTTTTTTTTTTTTTTTACAGATTTCATTGAATGCCTTGACTAACTTGCAATGTGTTATTTTATGCTTAACTATTTTCAACGTTTTTTCTTTAAGTTATAGGTACAATGATGAGAGTTATATAATTAAAATTATTAATTATGATATATCTAATATGTTTATTTGAAGAATTGGACAACTTTTAAATTATTCAATTTTTTAGTGTTTTTTATTTTTATTTTTTAATATAAGATCTTTTTGAATATTATATGTATTTATTTATAGTAATTATATACTTATGTTTAAATTTATATAGATATTTAAAAATAATTTAATAATTATTCAAATAATGGATTACCCGAGGGTAATCCAATACCTTACGGATATAGAGATGAGTTTGAAATTTATTACTCAAATGGGTATGGGTACTGGTACGTGTATAGGTAGACATACACTTACTTGAGTATGGGTAAGCGTATTATATTACCCTACCCATTCATACCTATTGTCATTCCTATATAACATGTGAAATAAATGCACCCCTGGGGTCCATAAATCAACTACCCACTATAAAGGGATTTTACGAAGGGCTTCAAGCCCATAAAACTAGCCCAATGGCCTTCAAAAAAGGTAATATTGTCTAAATAACCCTGATTCATCCCCTCCTTTCTAGAGGTTTTTGCCTCTAAAGTAAGCAGTCTAGCTGTCACTGGCAACCAATCTATAGGGTGGTCCTTCGAATAGATCAGGCTTGAGGCTTGACCAAAATGATAAAAAATGCACTGATTAAACTTGAAAATTTCTCATTGATGAACAAACGCAATAAATTCGAGTCAACAGAGGCCTGAATATCTCATTTTTTGGTTGGATCTATGTTCGTTGGCCTCTTAAAATACTAAGGCTATCCAACTCGGATGAAACCCAAGAAGCTTTGCCGTTGGATTCAAATTTTCTTCTTCCTCCATACAATAGATTTCTAGTGTAAAAATCTTTAGATTTTGAAAGGAAGAGGGTAATCAAACAAATACAACCCTAACCACTACCACCATTGCAAACAAACCGACCATAAAAACAAAGGGAAAACTGATAAGAATGGCAGAGCAAAAGGATCTTATAACGACCCTAAACAAAAGATTATTGACACAAAGTAGGAAAGAAAAGAAAATAATACTCCCACCGGTAGCCAAGCCACTAGAGGTTTCCCTTGATTGGAACCCTAAGGCTTTGTTTGGGAAATTGGTGGAAAGTAAAAGGAAGGAAAATAAGGAAGAAAAATATTTTGAAATTTGTAAGCCTTAATTTTTTTAATATTTTGACACAAAATTCAATGTATTTTTCACCTATTTTCTTCACATTTTGGAAGGAAAATGGTGAAAAATATATTAAATTTTATGTTAAAATATTAAAAAAATAAGGCTCATAAATTTCAAGGCATTTTTTCTTCTTATTTTCTTTCTTCCTACTTTCCACCTATTTCTCGAACACTACCTAAAGTAGTGTTTAGGAAATGTGTGGAAAATGAAAAGAAAGAAAATAAGGGAGAAAAATATTTTTAAATTTATGAATCTTATTTTTTGTAATATTTTGGCATAAAAATTAAGATATTTTTCACCCATTTAAAAAAAAAATGAGTAAAAAATATTTTAAAATTTATGTTAAAATATTAAAAAATTAAAATCCATAAATTTTAGGGCATTTTTTATCCTTCGTTATTTTCTATCAATTTCTCAAACATATCCTAAATAGCGGGGTCAACTTACACATCGAAAGAGAATGAGAGGAAACGAGGAAAAGAGACAAAAATATATAACTGTTGTATAAAAAAATACATCAAATTTCTGTCATCTCTCTTTATTTTTCGGCTAATGGGATAAATCATAATAATGCATATAAGACAAATTTTTTTAACCCATACATGCAATAAATGCATGATGGCTCCTTTCTCATTGCAAGGATTATAACTAATCTAAAAAGTAAGGATGTCCAATTCACATAGAAAGAAATTCAAGAATGAATATATTGATATTTTTAATATTTAATCAATCAATCAATGAATGTTGGATTGATTGCTTATATTAAAATAATAGATAATTGAAAAAAAAAGCACTATATAAAAAAAAATGTAAATTCAATAGGAAAATGACCTACAGATTTATACTTGTAAATTATATACACTTATTCTATTGCTCAATAATGCAAGAAATTAAATTATCTACTCTTGTGGTCACAGATATCAACTAAATTTATTAAGTTGTTTGAATGAGTATAAAATATCATTTAAGTAAATCCATACTTCCATATAATAACTCTTCAAAATCTATCAACTTATTAACAAATATCATATCTCCACCATAACTACTTTATATAGCATTTTAGATTATGTAAATGATGGCCAAACACTTACACAACATTAAGCCCAAAAGTAATTAATTAATTCCAAGCAAACTATCACAAAAACAAAGCACACACAACATCATAAGTAATCAAACAAATCTACATCTAAATCATAGATGCAAAGTTAATTACTCGTAGATAAAATAAGAAAAAAAAAATAGTTAGATTGCCTTAAACTTAATTTGAGCTTTCAAGCCAATCATTTGAGCTTTTCTTTAATTTGACAAATTAGAGAGATATAGGCAAAACAAAATGTAAGGTCTTGTACATTTTTGAGTAGCATAGGCTCATGCTCTTTTTGGGCTAAAAATTTGAGAGAAGGAATTTTGCACGAGCTTATACGTTTGCTGCTGCACTACCTCGCATTCTTGCATTTTAAGGTCCAATGGTGAGCTCGTGCAGTTCTTCCTACAGGACCTGGTGCTCTTCAATTTGGTCACTTTTTAGCTGGTGCTCTTTAATTTGGTCATTTTTTATTCCAATTCTTCACTAAACTTTATAATTCCTATCAAACAAACACTGAAACCATGTAATGAGTGATTTATGAAATTTGAAATGATTTTACTCAAAAACCAAGCTCAATACACGCGCGTGCACATATACTTATATATATCTTTTCTAATTTATTAAATTAATCATATTTATTAAATAATAAAATTAATTATTTTGATAGACAGTCTCAAATGATTAAATTAAATATATTGTATCCATAATTTTTATTTTATTAGTATTGAAACTATCTTAAGTTATTTTAAAAAAAAATAAATTATCCTGAGTTAATAGACCCTTCTAACTTCTGAGTCAATTTATAAAAAAAAAAAAAACCTTTATAAATAAAGTGATAAATAAAAATTTTACATCAATAAAAATAAACAAATATTGGCTACTCTATTTATTTCAAATTACAATATTAATTTTTAATTTTTTTTATAATATAAAATATACGTTTATTTATGCCCGCCTCTGAACCGGGGTCTAGAAGATTGGATGCAGAGCAGGGTTGGGATTTGATTCGGCCAATCGACCCGACCCGACTCCCAATTTCTTGGATGCGGAATCTGTTTTATCTCTCATCTCCTAATCAGCAAAAATCCGACGCATTATTATTACTTCCTTGCTCGCATTTTCTCGCGAAAAAATTTCAATTTCACAAGCTTCAAATCTCCTATTTCTCTGATTCCAATTATAAGGAAAAAGCATTGCTACGATTTTATTTATTTAAAAAGGTAAGATTTTTCTGTTCTCACGTTCATTTTCATGGTTTCAACTCCTTCTTCCATGCACCAAATTAGTCAACTTTCTTTCCTTGTTTCTTAATTTTCCCATCAACCAAACAAACAAACAAACATAACACAACCCATTTGAAAATTTGGTATCTTTATGTTAAAATCTTTACTGGGTCAACAATATTGTGAATTTCAACTGCGATTTGATTCAGAACAGATTCGATTTCCATCTGAATTACCCTTCAATCTCATTTCTTTGTTCATTTATTGTACCGTATGGGGTTTACGTTAGTTACATACATGGAGATTGATGAGATTATTGGAGAGGCCGCAAAGTCCATGAACCCGCCAACAAAGAGTGCAATTTATGTGTGGGGATATAACCAGAGTGGGCAAACTGGCAGAAATGGAAAAGAGCGTCAATTGCGGATTCCAAAGCAGCTTCCTCCTGATCTCTTCGGGTGCCCAGCCGGTGCCAATGCTCGCTGGTTAGATATAGCTTGTGGCCGTGAACATACTGCGGCTGTAGCCTCTGATGGGTCGCTTTTCACTTGGGGTTTGGTCCCTTCTACTCATATAAATTGCTTGTTTGATTATGTTCAATTGCTTATTTGATTATGTTCCCTTTATCGTTTTTTGGAGCATATCAACATATGTTTTCTTTACTATGAATGGTTTGAGATGTTACATACGCATCAGAATGGTTTTCTTCTTTAGACATAACCTATGATTGGTTGCTCTTACTTGGGATTTCCCCATGATTTTGTATTCTTTTAAAGTTTGAGCCATCCATTTCTTCATGTTGTTTAAAAACTATCGATGTTTTGTGACTGTTGCATTCTACTATTCCTGAATAACATAGGAATTTATTATGATAATTGTTGCTCAATGCACATGGTCTTTTTCTCCCCCTAATTGATTTGATGCCTGATGGTGATTATATTACAAGTATGACTTTGAGAATTTTTTTTTTTGTATGGCGTCGGATATGCAACACACACACACACACACACACACACACACATATATATATATATATCACATCAGAAATCAAGTATTATGCATGTGGTGTTCTCTTTAACATCCCATGAAGAAAGCAGCCTTATATCTATATATTTGATCAGGTGCTAATGAATTTGGTCAATTGGGAGATGGCACCGAGGAGGGTAGGAAGCACCCAAAGAGAGTAAAGCAATTGGAGACAGAGCTTGTGAAATCTGTATCTTGTGGAGCACACTGTACTGCTGCTATTGCTGAACCGCTTGAAAATGATGGAACCATATCAACAAGTAGACTTTGGGTTTGGGGACAAAACCAAGTAATTTATCCCTATTAAGAATATTATATTTATTCTAAACCTGGATATTTGGTCCTTGCCTTTCCTATTTTTTGGTAAACCTTCTACTCATCATTACAGGGATCAAATTTTCCACGCTTATTTTGGGGGGCCTTTGCGCCAAATACGGTATGTGATTATTTAGATTTTACATTTTTGAGTTTCAGACAACGAAGAAAAATTTGGTACTTGGAGCAGAAGAACTGTGATCTCAGATGGGATATGTTCTTGATTAATGGTATAACTAATGTCTAATAACATAACCATTTTAGCTGGAGTCTTCTTTCAAATTTCATGAAAATGAGATGTGACTTTGTGGTTCTTGTTTGAGACAATGATGAGGACATGCAAAATGCTCGGCAATAACTTCATCTAAGTTTCTTCATGTGTTATCCTTACACTTCTCTGTATTCTCCAAGAAGAAGCAAAATCCATCTATGTCTCAAATGAACATGCTGTGCGTGTATATACATTAATCAACCCTTCTGTTTTATGTTATCATGTGCCAGAATCAGCTTTGTTTAGTTTAGAAATTAGGACTAGAGAAAAATTTATGCAATGGATTTGTTATAGTTGTTGAAGAATCATCGTCTATGGAAGCACAAGAGGGTTTTGATTATCAGTCAAGAGGTCTCTCTCTTTATTGATTCTACATCTATCTAAATGTCTTTCTTTCATGATCTGAGCATCCCTAGTTGTTTTGAAGTCCTGTAATCAGGTTATTTTGAGTCTTGTATTTGGTAGAGTTATTAATCTCTCTCATTTTTATTTTTAAGAGTAAAAATCATCTACTTATTATAGTAGACTGGCTACTGTAGCATTTTCTATTCTTGTTGCTGTCATTCGTTTAGATAAATTTGTCATTTTTATTCTTTAATTAGAGGTATAACAACTCAGTATGATAATATTTTTGGGGCATATGATTTTATGTTCTCCAGGGTCATGATTCTGATTGAAGGCATGTAATATTGGTTTTGTGATAATTGAGAATTTGTGACATGCTGTAATGTATCTTCAATTTTTATTTTACTGCGATTGGTATAGTAGAATAAATTGAGATTATATGTTTCTCTTTTTTCCAGATTATCCGTCAAGTGTCCTGTGGTGCGGTGCATGTGGTAGCTTTATCGCAGGATGGCTTACTGCAAGCTTGGGGTAAATACTATTCCAGATGCATAATCTGCTATTTTTTCATGCTACTCCAAATGGTGACTTTATCTTAATTTAATTAGTTTTCATGTACATCTGTTTGTGCTGATGCTTAAACATTTGATGATTCCTTTTTTGTTTTGTTTTATTTGGTTGATAACACAAGTATTATTTGATCTAAAAGAAGGAACAAGATTTTTTATATCTGTGTCTTCCCACCATCTAATCTGTATCTTACTGTGTTTTTGATATGCCAGGCTACAATGAATATGGTCAGCTTGGCAGAGGTATTACATGTGAAGGACTACAAGGGGCTCGTTCAATAAATGCCTATGCAAAGTTTCTTGATGAAGCCCCTGAGCTCGTGAAGATTACCCAAGTGTCATGCGGGGAGTATCACACAGCTGCCATTTCTGAAAAAGGCGAGGTGTAAGTTATCTGAAGGAATTCTTAGATGGAGATAAGTTCAACATTTAAGCATTAGAATTGTGTTTATCTGTATGACACATGTAACTCTCTTTGAAGGTTGGAAAAAATCTTCTAATGGGAATCTCACTTCTAGTCAGGAGATGGATGCAATGGAAATGCGATGCATTCAAATATGCAAGTCTCTCTTTTCCTTTAGCTTGGTCATACCATAAAAGGCCTAAATTCTTTTTAGATTTTATTATTTTTTTTTCCATTAAATCATCGATTAGCTAGTTTCCCCTGTTTTCTATATATGGTGTCGAGTTTTATCCTTGGCTGTAGTCTAGCAGTTGATAGAATCTTTATGTACTTGATAATATTTCATAGCAATTATAGTTTGTGTTTAAGCAGCAAAACATGGATATTAATTAAACATGTTGTCTATAAGTCATCCTATTTTGTGATGATTACTGGCACTTGACGTCCACACTAGGTTTAATATTGTTATCGATGTGTGTGTAAGTGTGCATATGTAAATATTATTTAATCATTTTTGGTTTTACACACCAATTTTGATCTGGGGTTAAGAATTTTTTGGAGGTATATTTTAGGTGTTACAAATATATGTACACTCATGCTGGTACACATTATGGAGTTATCTTGGGCTGAAATAGGATGTTGTGGGTAACAACAATTTTATTTTTATTTTTCGTTGATGTTCTTTGTTGATACTTTGCACCTAAACTCACTCAAGATAGACATTTGAGTGAATCTCTGCATCCCAATCACTGGGACTGGCTAGAAGTCCAGATTTACCGTGTAGATTCAGGAGCACGTTTCATGTTTATCCAATTCTTGCATTTGCATGTCATTGTGCCTTGAATCCAATAAAGAGGTGCAGTCTATTATACTCCTAAGCATAAGTTTGTCATATTTCAGCGTGTTCATGAAAGTTTTGACTGGTATTTTACTAGATCTGTAAATATCAGAAATATAGATCTGCCTGCCTTCAGATACAAGCAGCTCTATGAAAATGAGGTTTGAAACAGGGATAACATTGAACAAAGAAATGTGGATAAAAAAATTAGTAAATAGAACTGGCAATAACCTTAGTACAGGAGGTCCAAAGTGGTTTTCATTTTTGTGCCATGTGGCTCACAAAAACTGGTGTAATGATTGTTAGAATTATGGTAGCTTGTGATTTAATTGCATATCACTGCATTAGATTGAATAAAATACTGTTGGCATAATTTCTTAGTCTTTTGGGTCAATGTAGTGTACAACATAAGTAACGATACTCGGTAGTTTGAGTTCCTCCTAAATTTACTCCTTTCCACTCAGATGTTTCTCCCCTAAAAGGGCTCTATACTTGGTGGCATATCCTCTTATCAACGTAGATGCTAATTCTTTTAACTAAAAGAGCTGTCTCGTCTTCAAGGACCATTGTGAAATGTTCTGTTTTGCTTAACTTTCTAGTGATTTTTCTGCTCTTCCTTTGCTTCCATGCCATTCTTTTGTTTTATTTTATTTTATTTTATTTTAGATTACATTTTGGCTCTTTTAAATTATTGGTTTATCTTATGAGTCTTTTATGTACTGTGCTGCCATAGAAAATTCTGATATTAGCTTTTGTCTTCAAGAATTTCTACTCATCAGCCCTCTGTTGACCCCCATCCCTGTCCAACTGTGGGATGATTAATTCAAATAATTCTTTCATTTCTAAAACCTATGTTTTTGTTGAACGGCTTGGATTTTTATCCTGTAAATGATAAATAATAGAAATTATACGATTAATCCTTTAGAATGGGCCTTATGTAGAAATTATTTTTATTATTGATGTTTCTTAACTTTATACCTTGCAGCTATACATGGGGACTAGGAAATATGGGCCAACTTGGGCACACTTCTCTTCAGTCTGGGGATAAAGAGCTACTGCCTAGGCGAGTGGTTTCGCTTGATGGAATTTTCATTAAGGATGTGGCATGTGGAGGCGTACACACCTGTGCTGTGACTGAGAAAGGAGCTCTTTATGCTTGGGGCGGTGGTCAAGTTGGGCAATTAGGCCTTGGTCCCCAAACTGGATCCTTTTCATTCATTCCCAGTGATTCTGAGTCATTTCTTCGAAATATCCCTGCTTTGGTTCTCCCAACTGGCGTGCAACTTGTTGCTTGTGGACATTCTCACACGCTTGTTTCTTTGAAGGATGGAAGAATACATGGATGGGGCTATAATAGCTATGGACAGGCGGCTAATGAGAAAACTACATATGCGTGGTATCCATCACCAGTTGACTGGTAGGGTATCGCTGAAGTTGTTCAATAGCTTCTGCATGGTTATGTCATCCTGAATTTTGATGGAAGCACCATACTGCAGGTGTGTAGGGGAAGTGCGAAAACTAGCGGCTGGTGGTGGCCATTCTGCTGTCTTGACTGATGCTTGTTCCTTAAAAGAGTTGTGTGAGTTTAGACTTGCAGATAGTGTGACACGGTCAAGTGCTTTGGAAATTGAGGATGTTGCATCTAGAACTGGTTCAGATGCTTTAGCACGTCTTTGTGGAAGATTGAGGTAATTGACCTTTGTATAATGGATTATTGCTATTATTCTTTTTGACTCTCTGCAATTTTCTAAAGTTCTTCATAAAATGTCATCCTCTTGGTGTCATTATTGTGTTTTAATTCGTTAGAACTTGATTCACAAGTCCATATTTCTTAGGAAAGCGAAAAGCTTTCTCGCTTTTGAGTACCTCTATTGTTGCTTTGAGAATAGATAGAACTAACCAGTACAAGGTTTAGCAAATGAGATCAACAGTAAGGAGCTTCACACTTCCCAGGGTGACTTTGGATGCAACTTAGAATATTTTCTTGTACTTTGAGCTTGAAAGAACCTCATTAATCCTTTCCAGTTACAATACATTAAGGCCAGTTTTTTGACTTATCTTGAGCACTTATTTTGTTACTACCAATATGTTGGCAGTCTTGGGACCTTATTATTTGTCTTGCTTTATTTAAGGTAAAGATGCTATTTTTAAACAACTCTATATATCTGCAGGGAGCATTTAGTTGATGGTGGTGAGGTAGATTATGAAGAATATGATATTAGCAGCTAGAAGAACTGATTGAACTATTGAACTTGGGTTTGAAGATTGCTGAACATTGTGTTGGTATTTATTTCCAATATGCCACATTCAATGCAATCCCGTTCAGGACTGCAAAAGTGATGAACTATATTATTAAAGATTATAAGGGGGGACATCCCTAGAATAACACGATGAGGGAATCCCTGGTATTCCATAAGGTAGACAGTCTTTGCATCATAGTGTATTTCTGGTCTGCCACCTAGAGGATGGATTGAATCATGACTGTACAATCAAGATTCATTTATTTGGTGATGAACTTTGTAATTGTATATTTCATTGAACACGTATAATATATATGGTCGTTGTTGAACTTGGACATTTGCTAACAAATTCTTATGCTTTGTTAAGGACTGGTTTGAATGAATGGTTGGAAGCTAGCAGTTGACATTAGGTTCTCAATTGTTATGATGGTTCATAATCTGATGAATTGTGAATCAAAATTACAACTAAAACACTAAAAATGATAGCTGTAGGCAATTGAGTCTAATTCCGATTTGATGGTTGTTAACAAATTGTAAGTTTAGCTTAATATCAACTACTAGCTTGGCCAAAATCCAAAATAGGGAGGGGATATTATATATATGTAAATAACATTCTAATTTTATGCTCAGCATCAAACATCTATTAGAATGAGAAGTTCAACTTTGAATTGTTCATGATTAGCTTTAATGTTCATAGTTGAACAAATGAAACATAGTAATCATGATTAGGGCCGCTAGTTTGATCATAAGTTGATTTTGAATGCTAATTAGTCTTTGGTGGATCAAAGCTTACTGGAAAGATTGTTATACCAATTAGGCAAAAGAGTTTCTTGAGTCTTGAAATTGTTCAAATTTTAAGTACATTCTTGTGCAGAAGTAATTTTTATCGCCATGGTTTTGTAATAATACATAGATGGCAATAGAAATTAAATGCTCGTCACTTCAATATGCCACTTAATTACTTGCATAGAAATTTTCTAATCATTGGCATGGCCAAGCAACCAAGAAGGCATCTGGTTTGTATTGGGCTGAGTTGGAGCTATAACCTCCTCATTTTCATTCATGAATTCTCTAGTCTCAAGAGTGCCACTGCATCATTCATCAAGAAAATATATAATATTAGCCCTAGCCAAGAACTGAAGTTCTCTCTCTGTTTTTTTTTTAATTAAACAGCTTCAGTTGCATCTGAATTCGCAATATAACTCATTAAGTTTATTTATTTGATGTAAACACACACTAGAAATTAGAGTTTTTGTATAAGTGAAACATGATCTAATGATGTATCATGGAAGAAAGAAGATGATACCGATTTCTCAGGGATGGGAATGATAGCATTGTAGGCAGTGGCGGTGGCGAAGGCGGAGGCATTGGCTCGAAGGAGGATGAGTTTTGACCAAGATTATGTAGCTCCCATTGTTGTTGTTCAACCAATGTCTTTTGGTTTTCCTTCAGCTATTTATTTTTCAATGTCCATGAAGAATAAATTAGCTATTGTTAAATTAGTACTTTCATCTCTATTTATATCAAAATAAATCTTATAAATGAACTTCAGTATATAAAAATTATCTTAATACGAATAAAAAGGAATATATACTTTCCTGTCTTAATAATTTCTCTAAAATTACGATATAATTATAGAAGTTTAAAAGTGATAATCACCAATTAAGAGCTCTTTACCTGTTTGTTTAGCATGTTTTTTTGCTCAAGCAATGACTTTTCCTGTAACAGAAAGCACAATTTAACATAATTTTCAGGAAATTAGACTTAAAATTAAATATAGAGGAATTAGTATTCACTTTCAAAAGAAGATACAAACTCTCATAGACACAAATGCTTTTAAACATTTTATTTTTAACTTTATTTTATAAGAAAAGGAAAAGGAATGGAATTTGACATTTTACCTTCTGAAGAAATATATATTTACTGTCAGGTTAAACCTTTGGGTGCCAAATTCTTTTGAACTAAAATGGGTAAGAGATTATAATTGCACACTAACAACCCTAAATACAAAATTCTTTCCATTTAAAAGGAAATTCCAAAAATGATTGGGTTTTTTAACTAACAAATTTCAATAATATAAACTTTGAAGTCAAAAATCAAATAGCAACTTGATCTCTATAAATTAAGTGCAGGTTTGGCGTTGTTGTTAATTTTCTTTTTTTGAAAATATATAAACATATACACAGAATGAATAGAGAACGAATATGTATATATCTTAAAACCAATATAATTTTAAAGAAGCACACTAATTTCTATATACCACACACATCATATACTACCAATGTGAGAGCTTGAAGTTTCAGCCTACTTTTTACTAGAAGTCAAAAAATCATACTTCTAGAAAAATTATATTTTTTAATTTTTCTCATATCATAATTTATAAATAGTTAAAAATTTTAAAAAATTAAAGAAAAAGTCAAACATATTTTTCAAAAGCAACTCCAAATTTTGCAAATTAACCCTAAGATTCCTAAAACAAGTAGAAAATTTGGGACAAAACTTATAAGCAGAAAATTATACCTTCTTCTGAAGCTCTGAAATGTTATCATGGTAGAATTGATTCTGCAAAATCCGAAATTAATTTTTATGCAGTAAGCAGTATTAATTAATTTAATTTATAATAATTGTGCCATAAAAAAACATTGAAAACAATATTACTTGAATATACCTTTCTTGACCTTACACGCTTAAGAGCATTATCAATCTGCTGCTCCAAGTGTTGGAGCTCTCTAAGACTCATGGGGTCCAAATCTTCTCCTGCAAAGTTCCTATATAATCAATGTGTAATTGAAGATTATTAGCCAATCAATTAACCAATGCAATTACAGTTAATAATCATGAGTCAATCAAGAGCATGTACTAGGTATTGTTCATAGTTCTATTAATAGGCACCTTAGGGTTCTCTGTAGGAGCTCAATTCTAGCCTTGAGCTTGGGGCATTCCAATGACCAGTTTTCCTGAATAACATTTATATATACCAAAATAAATAAATAGGGTATCAAAAAATAAATCAAACCAATCAAATAAAATAAATTCAAACAAAAGTTAGATTGTTTATTACATTAACAATTGATTCCCAGGGACTAGCCTCACCTTCTTAGAAAATTATAAAAACAAGAGAAAAGAGTATTTATTTCTAGTCTTTTCAAAACCCGGAAAGCTCATGCTAATTAAACTATCTATACATATATATAATACCTGTTGTTCAGAGTCGTTTGGAGGGACTTGCTGTTCTGAGAATGAACATCTCTCATATCTTTCCAGGATTCTTTCCATTCTGTCACAAAATTAGGAGTTCTAAAATTCCATTTCATTATTGGCATTGGCAATATTGAAGCAACTTATTCAGTAATAATTCAAAATCAGAAATCTAAAATAACTCATTGGTTAAAAAAAAAAAAAAACTTAAAAACAAACGAGAAAAAATTATAGGCCTCATTTGTTTAGCTGTAACCAAACTCAAGAAGTATTCACACTCGAGAAATTTAGCTCATTATCAACTAAATTTAACACTAAACTTGTGGGTTAATAGAAAAAATTCTCTATATTTAGAAAAATTCTTTATGTAATGAAGATGAGTATTGCAGACATGAGAATGCTAAGATCGAAAGTGTGGCCATAGTAAAATGGATAAGATACGAAATAAAAGTATTAGAGAGAAGGTGAGAGTCGTGTTGATTGAGGATAAGGTAAGAGAATAAAGATTAAGATGGTTTGGGCTCGTGAAATGGAGATCTAAGGATGCTCTGATTAGAAGTGATCAATGAGAAGAAGAAAGGAAGGGGTAGATCTAAACAGACTTGGAAGAAAGGAATTCAATATGATTTAGGGGCATTACAAATAAGAAGATGTCATCCAAAATCATTAGAGGAAAAATTTAAAAATCCATATAACAACTCCAATTAATTTGGGATTAAAACTTACTTTGAGTTGAGTTGAATTTAGAAAATTTCTCTCTTGTGCAAAGAAAATCAGATAAAATATGATTTTAGGTTCGATTTCTATTACATGGTTATAGAAAAAATTTAAAACCTTGTATCACAAAATTACTTGAAATATGTTTCTATTTTGTAAATTAATTACATGTGCATATAGTAAAATAGTAAAATTTATTTATTTGTATTTCCTTTGTACCAAAGTTAGAGGTTTTCATTTTAATTTATGTTTTAGAATTTAGAGGATATTTCATATTTCAAACTCAAAAAAGAAATCTTATTATCGCATTGTAATCTAAATGTATAAAATGCATTTCAACGGTTGAGGATGATAATATTATGGTTTGATAGGGGTATAATTTTTATTTTTTGGTTTTCTTAACACTATTCCACTCAATATTTCTATCAATATATTTAGTGAATAAGGACCTTAAAACTTTTATTTAAAAAAAAAAAAGGATCTTAAAACTCAAAATTAATTCATAAAGAATAACTATTAATATAAACATTATTATAAAAAATGGAAGAGATTCTATTTCTAATTGATTCAAAAAATGTAAACCTATAAAATAGAATCTCTTCCATTTTTTATAATAATGTTTATATTAATAGTTATTCTTTATGAATTTTTTTTTTAGGGAAATAGGTTTACATTTTTTGAATCAATTAGCAAAGAAATACATATTTCTTTGGAGTAAAAAGATTTCAAGAGATCCATAAAATAAAATTACTCTTTCTGTTTTAAATATTTATCCTTTATGAAAGTCACTAAATTATCTTAATTCTAAG
This sequence comes from Reutealis trisperma, assembly GCA_947687605.1. Taxonomy (NCBI): domain Eukaryota; kingdom Viridiplantae; phylum Streptophyta; class Magnoliopsida; order Malpighiales; family Euphorbiaceae; genus Reutealis; species Reutealis trisperma. Next base: position 159,398 of record CANTUT010000039.1, read on the forward strand.
GTGAAAAGATTAAAATATATATATATATATATATATATTTTAATTTTGATTTAGATATATGAAATGAAAAATATTCAACCAAGTAGGAATTTTACTTATTCTGTAATTCTTACCTCTTACTATTGTTCTTTAATATTTTTGTCATGCAGAATAGAATTTGCTGACTTTTAACAGCTATATTAAGAAAAATAAAAAATCAAAATGATTTATTACTTCTATAGTAGTAGTTTTTAAGGATAAGTAACTCTAATAATTACATTCATCAAATTTTATCAAGCTACTCTAATTATTGTGCATGCCAAACATCCTTACCTAAACTGATATTGAAAATTAAAATAATGTTAAACACTAGCTCATAACATCTTTAATTGAATCAACGTAGTATATAAAATGTGAAGTTCAACTAATTAATTAATTAATTATATCTTAAAAATCAGTTTTAAACAATTAATCAGCAACTTGACTCTTTAATTTATTTGCACACCTAATTAGACCTTGGCACAGATTAAGATTTATATATATATATATAATTACTATTACAAGTCTCATCATTAAGGTGTCGTAATTAATGGCATCAAAGTCATCTTAATAATTCCTATATATGTATATACGTAATTCCTGCAGACTTAAGGGCATCATTGATCCTGACAGAACCAACACATCAGAAATTTAGGTGAAATTCAACTGGTCTACATAAACAAAACAACCGACAATCAGGATTATAAATTTAATTATAACTCATGATTAATCATTATTCTATGTCAAAAATCACTATTACTATTAACTATATAAATCATCTTTACAATTCTATGTGCTCTTTTCATTGTCAAAAATTAAAGATGATACTGTCAAATTGGAGACATGATGAGATCCTCCATATTTGCTTATTGAATCAGAATACTCATTGAGGCAAAGGGCATGCATCAGTAAGATAATTTGCATAGCGCATACGTAAAAACAAAAAATCAAAATAAGAGATGAAGAACATATTTCAATAATATGTTTTATTAGGATTTGTTTGGTTGACTTTAAAATTGGCATGAGAATAAAAATAGAAGTTTTAAGTTCAAAAAATCCTAATTCAAATTGGAAATTTTTTGCTTGTATCTTTGTACATTCTCACCTCGTACACTTAATCAATGTATGTATGAATATGATTTAAAAAACTATTCAATAAAATGACTCGTATATAGTTATATATATCTTCTACTAAGTGAAAAGATATTAATATTATTTTTTATTTCATGTGTTATTATCAAATTAGACAATTGTATTATAAACATTACTTTCAAGTTTTACTTTTTAAATAATTAAATAAAATTTATCAGTTGAATTTATGCATTGTTCTTATTTTTAAACATACATCATTTCATATAAATTGAAAATTATTAGAACATAAAAATATTAAAAAAATCTTGAATTCATTTGGAATCAAACCCAAAAAAAAAAAAAAAAATTATATTTAAGAAATTAGATTCTATTTTCACACAACTTATTCTAAAATTAGTTGGAGCTGACTATTTTGGAAGATGCATATGCTAAATAGTGTTTAATTTTCATCATGAAGGTGAAAAATACAACACCAATATATAAATTAATTCAAGGGTTTCTATAATACCCTAGGTTATGGTTATTTGAAAAGGATCAACAAAGAGATAGTTAGGAAGTTTTGTTGGATTATAATGCAAGTTAAGAAGAAAAAAGAAAATGAGGGTGAAAGAATTCTTATCTAAGCGAACGATAAATATTAAGGATGGAGTCTAGTGACGAAGTGGAATTTGGGGTCTTAATGGTAAAGATAAGGTTGGTAACAAAGATGAAATCTCAATGAGAATGAGCCATAGTGATGAGATCATATCTTAGAAATAAGGCAAGGCATTACGATGGAAAGTGATATGAGGTAGAATTAGAGATGGTAGAAATGATGAGAGACATGATATGAAAAGTGTAGAAATTCTATGGGTCTTAAGAGTGTTGGGCTAAATGATATCTAAGTGGGATTGGAATTTCATATTGTTCAAAATCAATTTGTGCTAAGATCCAATATACTCCACATATATTCCACTTTATATTTTTTATACTTTTTCCATGTGAGATTATATTTTCCAATACTCTTTCTCAAGTGTAATTGAGTCTGGACTAGTTATCACTTGTAAAGATGGGTCTATTATTAGAAGCCCATTACAAACACACCTAGGCCTACTTTTTGAGACCATAGGTTAACAAACGGGTCTAGACTCATTTGGCTAATCCAAACTCCAGGTTTTCAAATATGAGCTTAGAACCATCTGGTCATTGGGCCATCTTTAGCTCTAATACCATGTAGAAACTTCATGAGTCTTAAGAGTGTTAGGCCAAATGATATCAATGGCCATATAAGTGGGGTTAAAATCTTATATTGCATAAAACTAATTAGCTTGTACTAAGGACCAATCTACTCCACATATATTTCACTTTATATTTTTATACTTTTCCCACACAGAATTATATTTTTCAGCAAAAAGGAATATATATAACTTGAATGATAGAGAGGTTTAGATAGATAGATGAGTTCTATATGGACGAAGACTAAAAAAAGAGCAAAGAACTAGATATTGAGAAACGAACAGACAAGTTCAGTTTAACAAGACGAAGTGAACCAAGTAAGTCTAAGCTGGGTAGAATAAGGGCAAGTTATGGACTAAGATAGGTCTTCGATACCTGTGTAAGTTTTCAAGGTGAGTTGTTGGGTTCGTCCTTATATAGTTGAGTAACATATAAAGTAAGTTTTGATAATAGGATAAGATATTTTAAGTTTTGTTGAATAGGTTTGGAAGCTATATACCACTAACGGTCTTACCTTTCCAAGAAAAAGTTATCTTTCCAATAAAAAAATTTCTTACCGATGTAGTTTATCTTTTTCATAAAAGACTGTTGACTAGTTTTATATCATTTCATAATACATGACATTATTACTTCTTTTTTATATAAAAATCTAAGATTGTTTAGTAACTATTATGAATGGTTGCATTCTTTTTATAAAAACATAAGTTTTGGATTTTTCTCTGAAATCTAGTAGAATTCAAATCTAAACTTGAAATTCTTTAATTGGGCCTTTTCTTCAAAAGAAGATAACCAATTGGCAAATGAAACCCGAAATCTAAATAGTAGATGATTCTCCTAGTTTTCTTAGAAGAGTCCCAGGTGGATCTAGATGTTAGGTCTATAGATTTGGTGAGCCCAAAGATGGTGAATCTCAAACTTGATGAGTCTTAGGATGGTGATTGCCGTGCCAAGGAATTATTAAGATGAATCATAGTGGAGATTTTGATGGTGATTCTATTGACTCTTTTGGAGAAGCTAACACCTTGGTTGAAAGGTAAAAATTTTGTTAAGATAAAGTTATGAAATGCATGAATATAAGATAAAATTTCTTTATGTGTTTTTGTTCAATTCTATTTCTTTGTTGAATATTATGTATTTGTTTTCATTAATATTATTGTTGCTATCTTTTGATAACTTTTTGTTATAAATTTTATTGTAAGAAATGTGATTACTGTAATTATGAGGCCATTTGGACCAAAGCCACTAGTGATGTAAATGAGAATACTCAGGTTGAAGACTATGTGTTTGTATTTGATGAGGCCATTAGGCTAACCCTATGTTCGAGATAAAAAATTATCCATACCAATATTTGTTTAGCCTTTTGGATTCATACTGAAAGAAACTAATGGAAAAAATTATTAGACCATGTACACAAGTGACTCAATTGAACATGTCTATAAATTAAGTCAGATGCATCTCATAGACATGCGACGGTGTTTATGGGTTTAGTAGTTGTCCTATTATGTTTAAGAGGACTATAGTTTCACTCATGAGCTCCTCGATAGTTTATGTTTATATGATGTTGGTATTGTGATGTTACTGATTGCTGAGACTTATGGAACTATAGTTTGTTCTACCATTAGATTTCTGATAATTAAGAATGTGAGACTTGCGATATTGTGGTTATATTTAACTGTCCTTCTTCACCAAGAGGTTTATTTGTAATTTTAATAGATAGAATCTATTGACTGTCCTTCTTCACCAAGAGGTTTATATGCAAGAGGCTCTAACTATTTACAACAAGAAGCCTTAAGTTTTATTTGTAATTTTCTAAGAGTCATAGTTGTTATTATATTTAGAAAACTCCGTAGATTGTAAAAAGGATTCATATATTGAAGTAATTGAAATGAATAAAATGAAAAGGATTTCTAATTTCTTATGTTCATATTGTTAATTATTGTAGTTGGCCTATTAATTGACTCACCTACTCTCTTGCATACCAGTACAAGAAGAAACTGAAATACTAAAAATATCCTCATAACAAATTTTTTTTATGACAATATATTAATGAGCTTTTGATTCAATAATATTAAATTTATCTTTGACCTTATTCCAATCGAAAATTACCTTAAAAGAAAATCTTTCACCACAATATTAATTTTCTTTCTTTTTCCCCGTGTGATTGATCTCTTATTTCAGTAAAATCAGAGCAATCATTTCCATGTTCATAATTTTGTTGACTTCATGAGAGCTTATAATATTTATATAATATTAATTTAAGTCCTTGATCCAAACGAATAAAGTTGTTAGTTGTTAGCTAGGAAAGGATAAAGGGACATTAAATTATAGGCTGATAGTACTGTTTCTCACCGTAAGTTTACATCAATAGTATCACACTCTGGTAGGGATGATCAGTTGTTGAGGATAATTATAGTTTGCTTTATAATAGCATCCGAAAGCTTTTAGCTCTTTAATGGTCTGTTCGTATTCAACATGTCTATAAGTAAGCAAATTTTTGTATAGATTTAGTTGGCTGGCCATTAAGACTCTATACTTCTCCTTAAGGGTTATGTAACCCTTTATTACATGATATTTTTGAGGCAGTTTTCCCTAAATTATATGTACATTGTGTAGATTTTTTTTAGACTATGTCTTCTTTTCTATATAATAATAATAATAATAATAATAATAATAATAATAATAATAATAATGTTACTCTTTCCATGAAATTACTAATAAATCTTTGGTTCTGCATTGCTGTGAGGGTGTAAATTACCTATTTTAATTTATTATTAAGCAACCAGTTATATGAAGAATCAAATTGTTTGAATTAAGGTCTAAATGTTTTGTTTCCTTCTACTCACATGTTGAGCTCTTTGTAAATTTAAGTGTGTGGCTGGTGATGATATGTCCCTAATAGCCTATTTGGATAGGGTGTAAGGAAGGGTAATTGATGGAAGGGTAGGAAAGAGTAAGGATGAGAATAAAAGGGGAGAGAAGGGAAAGTATATGTGGTAACTTTATCCTTGTTTGGGAGATGAATGTGGGAAGAAAAGTAATTAATGGGAGGGTACATTTTAAACTTGCAAAAATAACCTTATAATTTATATATTTAAAACAAAAGAATAACATTATTTTATAAATTCAATATGTAAAAATTTTTACTAATATTCATTCACACTTACATAATTTAAATAATTCATATATTTATATATTACTTACTTTTTTGTATAAGTTAATTTTTTTGTATAAGTATAAAATATAAATAAATTTAGTACCAAAATAATCTTATAACTTAAAAATAATATAAAATAAATACAAAATTAAAATTGAAAATTATGGTAGGTAAAGAAATTAATTATGGACATAAATGTAATTAATATCCAATTACCCCTCTCTATTCCCAAAATTAGAGTGTAGCAAAATTTAATTTTTGAAGTGTAGGAAAAGGTAAGACTTACTCTCCCTTTCCATTACTTACACCTCTAAAAAATTTGTTTCATTGTTTCCAAATAAGAACATAAAGATACCTTTACATTATTTTCACTCTCTTTCCCTTTCCTATACTCTATTCAAGTAGAGTGTAGGAGAAATTCTTAGATAAACTGCTTTAAATGAAGAATCACCCATTTTCTTTCAATTCGTTCATTTATTAGATGAGGAACAAAATATAAGAGTAGTTCTGCTCACAATGAAAACACTATCTTGCTGATAGTGGCCAGACAGCATACTTAGCCACCATTTTACTCCAATAATTATATTTAGTGAAGTAGTTTAATTAATTCCTGAGATATGATGCATATAGTTAACCTTAACCCTAATAATGAACCATTTCAACTTCAACAAATTAATTACTAAACATAAAGAAAGATTAATTGAACTAACTAGCTAGTTAGCTAATTAAACTAAACACACAACTGACAATAGTCCCTTACACTTAGCACTGAAAATAGAATTATGATTTTGTAGTAGAAATAGTGGTCCATAGTCTAATTGAAAGGAAACACACACACACACGCGCACATATATATATATATATATATGTTTTGAAAACCTTAAATATACAACTACCTTAACTCAACAATTGCTTTATATCATTGAGCATGCTTCCATCTTATGTGCATCAACATCAATGAATCCCAAAGTCCTAGCTAGATTATAAACCATATATGAAACAAAAAAAAAAAAAAAAAAACCATCAAACTCCATGGCACAAAGCTCTAGGAGCAGGAGTAGGACCCACCCATCCCCTTCTTTGTGTAGGACAATATGCTACTGCTAATTGTAAGACTTCCTTAACAGACAGGTTTTGATTTAGATAAAGACTAAGGTGAAGTACTACTGCAACCCCTATTTATACATATAGACAGGTACTTTTCCTGATTTTACAAAACAGTTCTATTAAACCTTCAAAATCACGTATATAAAATTAATTGACCATATGAACAAGAAAGCAGATTTAAATGAAGGGAATTCAGTTTTTAGACATTAGACAACAAAAGAAAATATAGACAAACACACACCCATATATATATATATACACTATATCTCACATTTGTTGTTGTTTTTTTTTTTTTTTAAATTAATTATACTCTTAGTATAGCTAGTTTATTTTGTTTGTGTATTAAATTTAAAAGAGAGAAAACAAACATGGAAGCTTAACTTAATTATAGCCCATGAAAAGGGAAGATTTTTTTCTTTTTCTTTTTTAGTGTAATGCAGTAGATATAGAAGCAAAACAGGAATAACCCATAAAGTAGAAAGGAAAAAAAAAAGAAAAACATGCAAATATAAATATACCTTGAATCAGTAGAGTACTCAAAGAGCTTGCCTTTGGTAGAGAAGACAATTAAAGCAACATCAGCATCACAAAGAACTGAGATCTCATGAGCTTTCTTTAAAAGACCACTTCTTCTCTTTGAAAATGTCACTTGTCTGCTAATCTTGTTCTCGATCCGCTTCAGTTGAACCCTGCCTCGCCCCATTTCTCAGTAACTCTATCTTTCTTGAAATTAATTAATTTCTTGGTGCTGTATATAATACTATCGCAAGAAAAATTTTTAAGCACCAAACAACATTTCAAGAAAACCCTACCTCACAAATACCATTTTCAGGAAAAGCAAGAAATTAACAATAAACAAGAAAAGGAAAGTATGTGTTTTTATATATATATATGGGGAAAGGTATTATGGGAAAGTTTCTATTTTAGTGTTTGGTTTGGTGAGGTTTTTCTTATTATTGTATGAAAGAAAGAGGAAGGTGTTGTATATATATGGGAAAAACAAAACAAAGGGAATAGGGAAAGAGAGAAAAAGAATAAAAGAAAGAAAGAATTGTTTAGATTTATGTTATCTTTCCTTAGAAAATACTAAAAATTTTGTAAAGAAAAAGATAAAAAATTAATGTGATTGGTGGTTTTAGAAAACAAGGGTGGTTTGCAAGAGAAGTGCTGTCGAAATGGGATTGGAGAAGAGACTGGGAAGTTGGTTAGAGCCACAGCCTTAGAAGATGGAGGGCCCGTCCGTACATAATCTGGTCAGTTTTTTGAGTGCTGAGAGATAGAATGAGTGCTTTCTCTTTTTATCCCTTTATTTTATGCAATAGGAAATTGAAATTGGACATAACAGACCCGGAAATTTTTTAAGAGGGCTAAGGTGATAGACATAAATAAATAATTTTTATATAATTAAAAAAATTCATGTAAAATAAAGAGTCACGTATAATATAGAGCCAAATTTAAAAAAAAATTATACTAAAAAATTTGAATTTTGAAGTTTAGAGGGGCCAAGACCCCCTTGGTCTCGCCGTCCGTCCATCAATGCTATTAAATTATATTTAGGTGTGTTTTCATTTAATCTTGTTAGGTGATTTTTGATAACAACAATTTTAAAATTAAAAATTTTTAGTATTTAATTGTTTTAAATTATTTAATAACAATTATATTAAAAGTCATAAGTATTATTTGGTAAAAAAAATTAAAATGATGAATTTTTAATATTGAATAAAATAAATGATATAATTTTTAAATTATAAAAATATTTAAAATTTTAATCACTTATTGTATTTAGTGTAAATTTTAAATCATTATTTTAAATAAATATAATTAAATAATTTAAAAAAATTAAATGCTGAAATTTTTAATTTTAAGTACTGAATAGTGTTATCAAGTGTCTTCTTAACTAAGCTATAAAATTTTTAAATTAAAATTAATAAATAATTAAAATTTTAAATATTTTTTACTTTTTAAAAATTTATATTATTTATTTTGTGCAACACCCAATTTTCACTTTCACCAAATAGAAATATTCTTTATTAAGGTTTTGTTAATGGAATTATTATGTTTACGTTTATTGGTGACGGCGCTTTGGTTTCTTTAACTCTCTCTGTACACTTGCTGCTAAGTTTTATATACACACAATTGATATTTATATTTTTTTATTGAAAATTGATATGTATTTTTAATATGAATTCGATTAGATTTTTTCTAAAAAAAAAAATTATCAGAAATGAACAAAATGAAATCAAAACTAAACTGATTTAAATCAAATGATTCTAAGAGCATTTCTAATTGTAGTCTTTATTTTAAAACTTATATTTTATTCAATAAATAGCATCTAACTTATAAATAGTAGAAAATTTTATTTAAATCTAATAGACTCTTTATTTTTTACTCTTTATTTTATTTTATCCCATGACATTAATTATTTTAATTTTTTATTTTTTAAATTTATCTAATAAAAAAATAATACTAAAATTATCTTAAATAAAATATATAAAAATTTATATTACATTAATTGAAGTTAAAATAGAGAGTGATATTTAGCTCTTTATATTTAGAGAGTTAAATTAACTCTCATTTTTATTTTTTAAAAATAAAAAGTTAATTGAAACAATATTTTTTAGATAACTTTAATAATAAAAAGTTTGATATATATAAAAAATACATTAGGGATGCTCAAATTAATCTGCTTTAAAAATCAGGAGTGTTTGTATCCAAGTGCGATAAGTCAAAACATAAAAGATTCATATTGGAAGGATTAACAACTGAACCATTATCGAAATGATAATATTTAAATATCATATAAAAAATTGTATATAATTAATCATTTTTATTAGTAATTATAGAAAATCACATAGTTGATTGGCTTGTTTATGCTCTAATTACTTGTAAATTCATGTTTGCTTAAAAATATAAGATCATTGATGTGACGCTCCCATTAATTCTATTATCATATGTCATGTAAGTGTTATATCGATGTCACATCAATAATTTTTAGTGTTATACAAATGTCACGTCAATATCCTTTAATAATATTAAAAGCTGTAAAACTCGAAATATTAATGATAAAGATATCATATCTCATTTTATCAAAAAAAATTTATGAACCCAAATTGAGAAAATTGCAATTATATAATAATTTTTTATACTTTTCCCTTCATTTTATATATATATATATATATATATATATATATATATATATATATATATATATATATATATATATATATATATATATTCTTTTAAAAAAATAATGAAAGTAGAATTTACACATCAAAGGTGAATAAAAAGGTAAAGGAACTTTTACAATTTCAACTAAAAAAATATATATTAATTACTTCAATTTTTTTGTCATTTTACAATACCAAAAATTAGATAAAATTTGCATACTAATTATCTTTAAATTTTTAACTTTCTCTTGGTTTTGACTTTTAACATTTTTTAACTTCCACTTCACCTTTATCTTTTACTACATTGTTTATATTTGCATTTCAGTCATCTAACGTTTTCAAAAACGTATAACGAAAGAAGTTATTGTAAAATATCATACAGAATTGCTAATGAAAATTAGAGAGAGTAAGCTATATTTTCTGTGTTTATTTACAGAGAATATGTAAGGTATTTATAGCCTATTCTAACACTATTAATGCCGTTAATTATGGAGTTTATACATGTATTTACAGAAAAATATCTTGATTATTGAGCCTGTAGATCATGTTAGGTGTTGAATAAAGATGAGAACAGCTGGTGTCTTGACTTCCATGGATGGTGTGTTTGTCTCTGTCTCTGACTTTTGTTAACACCCCCTCTCAAACTCATGGTGGTATAGTAGATGCCAGCTTGAGTTTACTCAGAAGATCTTGAAATCGAGTAGGCAGATGAGTTTTAGTAAAAATATTAGCAGTTTGATTAACGGATGGTATAGATTGGAGCTGAATGGTGCCTTGAAGGACATGATGGCGGACAAAGTGACAATCAATCTCTATATGTTTAGTCCGTTCATGAAACACGTCATTATGTGAAATCTGGATTGCACTTCTATTGTCACAATGAAGTATTGTGGCGGATGAATGGGTGATACCCATATCTGCTAACAACCAATGCAACCATAGTAATTCTAATGTTGTATCAGCAAGTGCATGATATTCTGATTCTGTGCTAGAGCGTGCAATAACAGTCTGTTTCTTGCTTCGCCAAGAAATAAGGGAATATCCTAAAAAGAAACAATAACTAGTAGTAGAACGATGATCAGTTGGGTCACCAGCCCAATCTGCATCAGAATAACCAGATAATTCCAAAGATGTATCAGTAGAAAAATGTAAACCATGGAAAAGTGTTCCTTTAATATAACGAAGAATTCGAAGAACTACTGTATGATGAGAGAAGTGTGGAGCAGACATGAATTGACGAACTAGATGAACAGCATATGAGATATCTGGTCGAGTAACTATAAGATAAACAAGACTTCCAACTAGTTGGCGATATAAGGTAGGATCATTAAGAAGAGTACCATCCAGAGGGGTAAGCTTACAGTTGAGCTTTAAAGGGGTAGATACTGTTTTTCCATCAGTAATACCAGCCCTAAAAAGCAAATCAGAGGCATATTTTGCTTGAGACAAGTAGTAACCTTGAGAAGTGTGAGAAACTTCAAGGCCTAAAAAATAGCTGAGAGTTCCAAGATCTTTCATTTCAAAATGTTGGCTGAGATACGTTTGAACTTCGAAAATACCTGTTGTATCACTGCCTATAATGATCATATCATCAACATAAAGTAACAGAAGCACAATTCCACGACTGGTATATCGAACAAAGAGTGCTGAGTCATATTTGCTAGAGACAAAGCCAAATTTAGTAAGAGTGAAACTAAACTTGGCAAACCATGCCCTAGGAGCTTGTTTCAAGCCATACAGAGCCTTTTTCAGTTTGCAAACCTTATGAGGAGAATGGTAACCAGGAGGAGGTTTCATATAAACTTCTTCAGATAGATCACCATTAAGAAAAGCATTTTTAACATCCATTTGAAATAGTTTCCACTGACGGATTGCTGCTATGGCTAAAAGACTAAGAATGAAAGTCAAGCGAGCAACTAGAGCAAATGTTTCTTCATAGTCTATGCCATATTCCTGAGTATATCCTTTGGCTACTAAACGAAATAGATCCATCTGAGCGTGTTTTGATTTTGTAAATCCATTTACAGCCAATAGGGATCTTGTTAGGAGGGAGATCAACAAGTTCCCAAGTGTGAGTTTTTTCCAATGCTTGAATTTCTTCAGTCATAGCTTGCTACCATAAAGGGTTAGTGCTGGCTTCACGATAAGAGTGAGGTTCGTGAAGTGTAGCAATAGCAGAATAACAGTGAAAATCTCGAAGGTGAGAAGGTGTTTCTCTTACCCTGGTTGATCGACGGAGATTGACTTTAGGGTCAGGTTCAGGAGTAGGTGCAGGATCAATAGTTGGAGCAGGTACATTCTCTTCAGACGGGACTAATTGTGGAGGAGCATAATCAATATCAGAAGGCAGCTCTGTATCATGAACAAGATAGAACTCATTGAATGGATTAGTAAATACATGATTTATAGCAGAGTCATGGAATTTAGAAATAGTGGAAAATATAGTATTTTCCCAGAAGACCACGTGTCAGGATATGCGCAATTTGTTGGAGATGGGATCCCAACATTAATATCCTTTATGTTCTATGCCATATCCCATAAAACAACAAAGACGAGCACGAGGTTCTAGTTTAGTGTATTCATGAGGCTGGAGTAAAACAAAGCAAACACATCCAAAGATTTTTAATGAATGATAGTCAGGAATCTTACCATAGAGTCGCTCAAAAGGAGAAATATTTTTTAGAACAGGAGTGGGGAGACGATTAATTGTGTAAACAGCAGTTAAAGCTGCTTCTCCCCAGAATTTTTCGGGACATTTTGATGACAGAAGGAGAGCTCTTACAGAATCTAAGATGTGACGATGTTTGCGTTCGGCTCTGCCATTTTGTTGAGAGGTATGAGGGCAAGATCTTTGAACTAAAGTTCCTTGGTCATGAAAGAACTGCAAAAGACTTGACTCTTTGTATTCCATAGCATTGTCAGTTTGAAAAATTTTAATAGGACGAGAGAACTGTGTGTGAACCATTTTCACAAAATGAATGTAGATTTGTGGAAGTTCAGATCTATGCTTTATACAAAAGAGCCAAGTAAAACGTGAGTAATCATCAATGAAAATAACAAAATAGCGATTGTCACTAACTGTTGGAACTGGAGAGAGTCCCCAAATGTCAGAATGAACAAGGTCAAAAGGAGTATCACAAATAGAATCATTATTATTAAATGATAACGCAGGTTGTTTTGCAAGTTGATAATGAGTACATTGAAGTTCTGCAATTTTTATATTTCCTAAAGTACCATTTGAAATTAAGGGATGAAGTTTACTAAGAGAGGCATGATTGAGTCGTAAATGCCATTGAAACAAAGGAGACAAACTACTTGTGGCAGACAGAGCATTGTGAGGTATTTGAAGAGATTGAAGTTCAAATAGCCTCCCGATTTTGATTCCACTTCCTACAATTTGTCTCATCTTCAGGTCATGTACCTGACAACCATTAGAATCAAAATGCACAGTTAATCCTAATTCACATATCTGACCAACAGAGAGAAGATTAACAGCTAAGGAAGGTACGAGATATGTATCAGGTACAGTAAGAGTAGATGTAGAAATAGTTCCAACATGACTGATGCCCATTTTATTTCCATCAGCAGTATGAACAGGGGCCAAAAAGTTATTTTGGATTTTAGACTGAAAAATGTTTGGATCAGAGGTCATATGATTACTACAGGCAGAGTCAATTAACCATCAATCGTTACCTGAGTAGACAGACATGGCACTAGAAGAGGAGGCACTGGAAGATATAACCTTTTTGAATATGGATTCAAGGTCAAAGAGAGTGATGGAGGTAGAGGAGTTGTCAGAGATAGCAGCATTGGCACTGGAGGACCTGGTGTCTGAGCTAATTCTATACTTGGGATGATTGTCTCTTGGTTTTGCTGGACGAATAAGACAGTTGCTTTTGACATGTCCTAGTTTGTGGCAGTATCTGCACTCAATAGTTGGATAGTTAGAGAATGAGTGACCAGGTCGATTGCAATTCTTACAGTGTTGCAGTGAGTGAGTTGATGATGGCCTATGAGTAACCAGAGCATGATCAAAGGAAGCCGGTTTGCTAATTTGCAAATGAGTTTCTTCAAAAATTAACTCCTTGACAGCCGTTTCTAGTGTTGGAAGAGGATCTCTGTGCAACAGAGATACACGAACAGGTTCATATTCAGGCCGAAGAGCCATGAGAAATTGGATCAGATGGAGTTGATTTTCAGTAATTTTGGCTTGGGAGAGCTGATTCCAAACAGGTTGTATTTGACTTAGGAAATCATTGACAGATTGTCCAACTTCTTGTTTCATATTATTCAGAGTATTCCACAACTGATAATGATGAGCAAGACCAGAAATTGTATACCTGTTGCTAAGAAAATCCTAAATTTCTTTGGCAGTATCAAATTGATCAAATTGAATGTGAATACTTGGAACAGAGATGTTACGAAACCAAGTAATGATCTGATGATTTTTGCTTTCCCAATCATCAACACGATCATTGTATTTTGTTTCAGTTTCATCTTGAAGATGGATAGGTTTGGGAGTTCCACCAGTGACAATTTTCCAGTATTTGATTCCAACAAGATAGCTTTTCATACTACTTGCCCAAAGATTATAATTAGTGCCATTTAAAATTGTCACAATAGGTTGAGCAGCATTAATTTTCTCCATATCTATATTATAGAGAAAGAATTTCACAAATTTGACAGCAAAAATGAAATCAGGAGGTCGAAAAACCTTAGGAATTGATTCTTAATATTTGAAAATCGGTACAGAAGTGGTTGAACCGGTGAGTCAAAGCTAAAGTCAATTGGTTTGATTGAACCGAACCGATATGACACGTGGCGGACACTGATTGGCTGGTATCTGATGACAGGCGCTGATGCGGAGTGCTGACGTGGAATGATGACGCTGCAGACATGTGAGAAGATGATGTGGCAGAAAAGTACACAGTTGGATGGCGTGGCTGATGACGTGGACGGACACGTGGATGATGACGTGTCACATGATGACTGGGCAGTTTGATGACATGTCAGATGACTGGGCGGACACGTGGACTGTGGCGGCTGACGTGTCTGATGACGTGGTTGACATGTGTATGATGATGTGTCGATGTTGACTGGACAATCGCCGTTGACGTGTGGATGACGTGGATCAATGGGATGTTGACACGTGTCAGAGTGCTAACGTGTCTCATATTCTACCTCTGGTGCGCGTGGTGGCGCGTGGATTTCTAGGCAAATTCTTCAGGCGGCGCGTGGGGGCACGTGAGAAGGTTGCTGGAGCTCCGGTTGGTCTTGTTTTGAAGCTTATGATGAGAGCTTCCTAATGGTATTCTTTTCTTAAATTATCAACGGGTTGCATGTAATTGAATGAACAGTAATTCATTTTACAGAGTAAAAATAAAATGCAGAAAATCAAGAATAGCTAGGTTCTGATACCATGTAAAATATTAGACAGAATTACTAATGAAAATTAGAGAGAGTAAGTTATATTTTCTGTGTTTATTTACAGAGAATATGTAAGGTATTTATAGCCTATTCTAACACTATTAATGCCATTAATTATGGAGTTTATACATGTGTTTACAGAAAGATATCTTGACTATTGAGCCTATAGATCATGTTAGGTGTTGAATAAAGATGAGAACAGCTGGTGTCTTGACTTTCATGGATGGTGTGTTTGTCTCTATCTCTGACTTTTGTTAATAGTTATAATGAAGGAAAGTAAATAAAAAGGTACAAAAATTTTCAGACTTCTCATTATATAATAAAGTATTAATTACTTCAAATTTTTTATCTTTTTGCAGTATACAAGAAATTTCTATTAAAAAAATAAATATAATATAGTAATCATATGAAGAGTTTTAACTTTCTCCCTCTCAGTTTTTTTTGTTTTTTTTTGACAAACCATCCTCTGTTTTTCTAAATTAATAATAATTATAGAGTTTGAAATTCTTTATTTTACTTTTTAGTATTGAAAGTGAAATTCAAATTTGAATTAATTGCCCAAATGACGTATACATTTACTAAACTATGTCTCAATGTTCGAATTCTTTATTTTTTAAAGTATATGCATCAATTTCTTTTGTGGTAAGTTCTTATTGGTATTATTAATTTTAATTTCTAACATATATATTTTATTTCAAAAAATGTTACCTGCCATGTGAAGAACTGTCATATATGGCAAAAACCATGCATTGTTTTAAAAATAAGACTGATCGGTTAATTCAATTAGTTAAACTGAGAATTAGATGCTAGTTTGGTCCGATCACCTCTAAATAACAAGATTTTTTGTTAAATCATATTGAATTGGCCGAACAGGAAGAATCAGTGGTCCCTCAAATTGGTCTAATTTTAAAAATTATTAAAAAAAATAAACTTCTATTATATTTATTTTTTCATATATATATTTAAATTTGATATTTGATTAATTGTATTTATTTTTTTAGATGTGTTTTTCTTAGATTGTTATAATTTAATATATTGTACTCAAATAAAAATATTAAAAAATATATAAATACTGACATTATACAGTAAAACTGTTCAATTGATGGTTGAAATTGTCCGATCGGAAACTAATAACCTGACCAGTTTAATCACCGGTTTAGTTTTTAAAATATTCATAAAAACAATGTTTCGGTTATTTTTTATTTTCATATTATTTTATTTGATACATTGAATTTTTTAGTTGAAAAACCATATGGTAGATATTCATTGGTTTACGAAGGCTCTAGTGAGAAAATTTCTACTTATAACAGGAATATATACATTTTTAACCAATGAAAAAAAATCATACTGATATTCTATTTTCTCTCTTTATTATTATGTTACTTGATAGACGCATATGATAGGTTGGCAAAATTACTCATTTTGGTGCGGGTGACGTTGCAAAATCCACCAATTGTTGGGAAGTTCAATTCCATCAATTGTTGCAACATAAAAAAGTAGCCTACCTTTGTTGAAGGGAGACTTACATTTGGTAGCATTCTATCGAGTCTTTAATTACCATTTTGATATATTAAGAGATAAGATGGAGCATGATACTCAAGAATGTTGAATCAAATTGAATTATCAAATTGATTTAGTATTGTATTGTAAATTTTTTAAAACTCAAATTAAAAATTATATAAAAGATTTTAATTTTATACAATATTAATTTTTAGCCCATATTTAAATTGAAAATTATATCAAACCAAATATCGACATAATATCAATTAAATTGAATTGACACTTGCTGACCGTTATAAAGAAAGATGAGTTCTATCCATGACTTCTCTTAAATTTTGGAGGTACACCATAAAAGCACTATTTTGATGAATAGATTCATTTAAGTACGAAAATTTTAACATATCCTTATGGCTACTACTTTATCTGATGGCATTTGAATAAAATTATACTTTACTAATTAGAGCATCTCTAACAAATTTTAACAATTATCTCTTTCAAAAATCTCTTAAAATTTTCTCATTTTCTAAAATTTCTTAAGACCTGCAATCTCTCTTCTCAAATTTAAGGAGAGAGAAAATGACTTTTAAGAAATTTTTTTATTATTTCTCTCTTTTGTTTTTTCCCTCCAATATTTTAATATTTTCTTCTTCTATTTCATTTCTTTCATTTTTAAATTATTATTATTAATCAAAAATTTATTATTACTAAATTACCATATTATAATTAAAATATTATTTTATAGTATTTTAAATAGGATTTTTCTTTTTTAGTAATAAATTTTTTGTGTAAAGTATAAGAAATAAAATTATAGTGTAATGATAATAATAATTTGTTGTAATATTTATATCAGATAATATTTTTCTTAGCAATAAAAATTTTATAGATAGTAAAAGAAATGATATTGCAATATAATAATAATAATAGTCTGGTATAATATTTTTAAAAAGATTATATTTTTTAATTGCAAAAAAAATTTTTGCAAAGGAAATTATTTATGTTTAATAAATAAAATAGTGAGTAAAATAGAGGGTGTTATTAAAGTATGTATATTTTCGAGATAAGTTAAAATAAAAAGTTGAATTATTTATAATATAATAGAGGGTAGAATAGGTACTATTATTGGGATGCTCTTACATAAATAATATGGAACAAATAATGTCA
The DNA here is from genome assembly GCA_947687605.1 of Reutealis trisperma. Taxonomy (NCBI): domain Eukaryota; kingdom Viridiplantae; phylum Streptophyta; class Magnoliopsida; order Malpighiales; family Euphorbiaceae; genus Reutealis; species Reutealis trisperma. Next base: position 177,239 of record CANTUT010000039.1, read on the forward strand.
TCCTAATTCTAAATTTGTTCAAAATACTGTCTATATATATATATATATATGTATATACACACACACTCTAACTACAAGGAATAACTGAGACACTTATCAAATTTATAAGTTGAATATGACTAAATCTGAAATAAAAAAATACAATCAAAGTACTGACCTATTTCCAACCGATACAAACTAAAATTATTGAGGGCTAAAATTGGTTATTAATCTTTTGCGGGAATGATTGATGCATTATTTTATCAACCGATTTGACACTTATTACCGACTAAATGTAAACTAAAAATCAAACGCAAAAATTTAATGGACATTAAAAATTTATAGACTGAATTAACCACCAATTGCCATGTGTTAAAAATAAAACAGTAAGTAAACGTATTAAAGAAAATACTAAATGTTTAATAATTTGCCGACCAATTATTGACTTTTTTTTTAAATGAGATTTTCAGAAGTTAATTCGATTAATAAATTAATAATTCATTATTTACTCGATTGGTAAATATGTATATTAAAAATAATATCACATTAGAATTTATACGATGATATAAAAACTTATATACGAATGAATGTTAGATTCAATACAAGCAAATTAATTTAATTATCCTTTTATCAAACCGCACTATTGTAAACATATATATTACAATTGCCCGAGTACTTCACATTTGAATTTTACAAAAAATTCGACTACTCGGCAATAAACTTCTGAGAGTAGAAAATATTAAAGGAAGTTTCCATTTCAATAATTTTTTTAAAATTTTATTTTTTCAACTGATATAACATTATTTTATTTATTATAATCTTTGGCAAACATGTGAAAAGTAAATTTAAATTAAGTTATAAGAATTCAATTATGGAAAAAGGATATATAAGATTTAGGCAACACTTATCATAAAACAATCTATCTATATAGAAGAACAGTCATGTTTAAGTTGTTTTGAATTTTTTTCATATGTGAGTAATTTTCTTAAAAATTAAATTTATATGAAATCGTTTCATTAAAATTTAGTAATAGAAAATATTTTTTTTCTCAATTTTCTTTTTCTTTTTTCAATTTTCTATAAGTATTTCCAATTTTCATCAAATGGAAAATCAGAAAATAAGCAAATATGCTATATAATTCATTTCCATTTAAAGATTTCTCCATTCCCCATTTTCATTTTATATATATTATTAGTTAATATTTTATATATATGATTACTCTATATATAATAAATATATATAAAATAAAAAATGGTCCAAACTGATTAATCATATCAAATCGAATTTTTTGGTTCAGTTTCAGCTTGATTTTATTCAAAATTTAGTTTCGATTTGATTTGTATAAAATAGAGGTTCAATTTATTTGATTTTTTTTTGTTTGGTTCGATTTTAAACTGAATCGACAGTTTGCACACCCTTAGTTGAACTATAACTGATTGGCAATAATTAACTATTTATTTTAAATGAGAGTGAAAAATATTATAAAGTAGTTTTTCATAGTATATTGTAATTTTGGAAAACTTGAAAAATTGAGCGAAATGCAAGGTAGCGATTACGAGCATCCGCTTATATTAAATTTTTAATATAAATTTAGGAGAATCAATCTTCAAAGTAAACTATTAAGGTTGAGAAGTTTATTTATATATTAATCACTTAATATATTTGTAGTTAATCAATGTGAGATTATATTTTTAATAGCCCCTCTCAAGTGGCAATTAGGTGAAAATAATTTTTGATTAAACCCAGTTGACACTTATAATTTATGATACAAATTGAGTTATTTAAAAGAAACTTTTTATAGGTAAGAAATTTGAAAGAACCCTCAACAAGTACGAAAAAAACCCTCCATGGGGAAGAAATTGAAATCCCAATCCGAATTATAATAAAACATGAAGTGGTACAAAAATTGATTAAATTCTGATACCATATTAAATTTTTAATATAGATTTGGGAGAATCAATCTTAAAAACTAGCTATTAAGGTTAAAAAGCTTATTTGGAAATCTACATTTTTGTAGGAGAATTAGTCCTATTTGTATCAACATTTTGTTCCAACATATATAACATATTATATAACATTTTTTATTAAGCAAATATAAGAAAATAATACATTTTTAAAACTGAAACTGTGATATAATGATAAAAATTGAATTGAAATGATAGAAGTGACTTGAATGAGTGTAGGTTAAGTCTATAAATGAATTAGATTTAATGAGTTTGGGTTAACCATTGCTAAAATATTAGATTTAACCAATTAGATAGTCAAGCTCAAATCATTATATATCTATGTGTTTTTGATATATTTTTTCAATGTGGTATCAATTCTTAACACTCCTCCTTAAGTAGCAATCGAAATTTTACTTTGACGTCCAATTATCACTTGAAATTGATATTTTCTCCTTGAAATTTAAAATTATATTGAAACACAGTGGCAACCCTGGACCGGGTTGCTGAGATTGGATATGCAAACGAAAAGCCAGAAAATTAAGAAACCATGTCAGATTTGCTTTGATACCATGATAGAAATTGAATCAAAAGAGTAGAGGTGGCTTGATGGGTGTAGGTTAAGTTCACAAATGAATTGAGTTTAATGAGTTTAGGTCAACCATTACTAAAATGTTAGATATAACCAATTAGGTAGTTAAGCATAATCATTATATACTTATATGTTTTTAGTATAATTTTCAATGTGAGATTAATTCTTAACAGTCCCCCTCATGTGGCAACTGAAATTTGACTTTGACGTCTAGTTGACCATTTGATATTGAATTCCTCCTCTGAAATTGAAATTTGAATATATCAGCAACACCGGACATCGAGCCGTAAGAATTGGATATCCAGATAAATAAGAGGTGAATGAAATTGAATCGAGCCTGACTTGCTATGATACCATGATGGAAATTGGATTGAAAGATTATAGGTAACTTGAATGGGTGTAATTTAAGTCCACAAATAAATTTAGTTTAATGAGTTTAGGTTAACTACTGCTAAAATGTTAGATCTAAGTCCATAAATAAAAGGTTAGATCTAATCAATTAGATAGTCAAATTCAAATCATTATATACTTATATATTTTTGATATATTTTTTCAATGTGGTTTTGATTCTTAATATATAAAATAATGATGCATGACTACGATATAATAAATTGGTATAAAAGTGTCAATTTAAATATTTTTCCCTTCTCAATAATTTAAAAATCAATTCAAGTCTATTTTCATAAATTCTCATGTTTAGAAATAATGCAACTAATAAAATTTGGTTCTCTCAAATTAAACATGAAATGATTTTGAAAGAAATAGAAATCAAGTCAATTTAGATTTGAATTCACAAGAATTCAATTTAATTATATTAGGTTCGTAGTCAAATTATAATATATCCATACAATTTACAATATGATATTAGAGTTTAAATATTATTAAATTATTTCTAATTAAATAAAATAAATTTATTATTTAACCTTAAAATACTTAGGCATAATAATTTAATTTAATTTTATCAACAAAATTAAACTAAAAATTTTTAATATATTTATTCTAATAAAAAAATTAAATTAAATTCATTATTAGCTTATAACTATTTTATAATAATTATTATATAAGAATTCAATTTATTGTGGACAAAAAAAGAAAAAAAATTTATATATATATATATTGAGCTAGGCAGGTTATTACATGTGCAAAATTATATTGAAAATAATTTAAGGATACAAATCTTCTTGTGGTCCAGAGCCAGATTATAAATAGATTATTAATTAATTAATATATTAATTATTTTGAGTACTGGGATTGTTTCTTTCCCATTTGGATTGCAAGATTTTTCAGATTTTCATGGAAGTGGTCCATTGAGAAAATTTTATATAATTATTTATAATAATTTTAATAAAATGATTTTGTACCTTATGTTCCTATAACAATAATAATACCAAGTAATCCCTGGGCCCATGATTTGCCCAACCCATCCCCCAAAACTACCTCGTACAAAAACTTTACCTATTTCAATAACAAATGGGGGGGACCATTTTTCAATTATAAACAAGCTAAAGATAAAATAAAAAATAAAAATGAATAAAAGGACAATTGGGACCATTTTACAAATGCTCAAAAACCTAAAAATCGTAAAATTAAATAAAAAAGATGTTTGCTTTTCTATTTTTTTATTAGATAAAAATGTAATTAATAGAAATTATTACTCTGACATTCATACTTCTTGATGATATGTTGAATTTTCAAATATCTTATCAAATTCTGTTTTGCCGGTGAAATAGAAGATTTTTCCTGTAATGTTACAATATTGAGAAGACAACTTCAATCCAATAACCCTAACAGTCTAATTAAGACTATAGGAGACATTATGTAGTGCAAAATATAATCCCAATATTAATTAGTAATTTTTTTTATATTATCCTTTTCTTTTTTTTTTTGGTCTTGTGACTCTCTCAAAGGGTACAATAACAATAGGCAAAGGAAGAGAGAGAAAGAGCGATAAAGGCCTATAAATTGAAATAAAATTACCAAAAGGGGTAAGAATTTATTGGTACTAGATATAACTAACATATAATATGAATCTAATTTGTTAAGGAAGAAAAAAAAAAAAGGAAGTAATTAAGCCTTTAATCTCTGTTTGAAAATAGACAAAACCTACTCTGCATGTAGACAGACACCAATTGCATCAACATGTGGGCTTGCATTTTTCTGGTGGACCTAAAATAAAATAATTTTAATAAATATATATAAGATACCTAAAATTTTTGAAATCTTGATTTCTTAATCCCATGTTTTACAAAAATAATATAAATTCATACTTTAATGAATCAAATAAATTTTTGAGCTATCCAAATCACTAAAAGTACGAGAAAATGAGAGATTTTATATTTAAATATTTTAAACACAAAAAATTATTATTAATTAAATAAAAAATATTAAAAGAGATGATTATTTATATTGTGTAGTCTATTCGAAGCGTTATAAAAAAATAAAAAAATAAAATTTTGGGCCCACTTTCTAATTGATGTGGCATTTCAAATTTTTATACAAGGACAAAACTCACTTTTGTAAGTAGTCACACTTAACAATTTCACAGTCATAAAAGCATATCCAATAATATTTTATATTTTATTCCCTATTATATTATAAATAATTCAACTCATTATTTTAATATATCTCAAAAAATATGCACACTCCAATAATACTCTCTATTTCATTTTTTATTAATAAATCTACAATTTTTTTTCTTTATACATAAATTTATAATTTCATTTCATTTACACTGCATAAAATTTTTGTGGATAAAAAATCTTTTTAAAAATATTATAACAAATTAAAAATATATAACAAATTATTATTATTATTATTATTATTATTATTATTATTATTTTGTTCTAAAAAATATAATCTTTTAAAAAATATTATAACAAATATTATTATTATTACTACTATTACTACATAAATTTTTTTACTGATAAAAAAGAATAATCTAATTTAAAATATTGTAAAATAATATTTTAATAATAATATACTAATTTAATAATAATAAATTTTTGATTTATCATAATAATTTAAAAATAAAATAAATGAAAAAAGAAAAAAAATTAAAATATTAGTATAGGTAGTCAATCTCACTCCTCAAATTTAAAAAGAGAGAAATTGACTCTTAAAAAATTTAGAAAAGAAGTATAAGATAAAGAATTTGTTAGAGAGTGAATAGTGAAATATGACTCTCTATTTTTAGAGAATGGAATATTTAGAGAGCCTCTTAGAGATGCGTTAAGCCATTTCTTTCATGTGCCAGGTAGACAAGTGTACTTTGTAAATATAAACCTTTGGATATTTAGGATATGATCTTAGCCGTTTCTTTTAATAAAATTAATGATATGATATTTGTTATTATGTTAATTACAATTAATTATGGTCAAGATAATAGAATGAATTTATATGACTGTAGATAAATGTTCATGCATAATAAAATTGTTTTTAATATTTTGGCGATAATTCATACTTTATATATACACTTAAATAGTCAAGTAATATTAATTAGGTCACAACCGAAAATGAAAAAAAAAAAATACAGCTTACGGCTGCAAATGAACCGAGCCATTTGCAAGCTATTCAGTATTTAGCTGGATAAAATTTCCGTTCGCGTTCGGCTCATTTTATAAATAAACTAAACTTAAACTTTAATTCAAGACTTAATTAATAAATGAGCCAAGCTTAAGTAAAATTACGCTCAGCTCGATTAGACTCGTGAACAGCTCGATTAATAGGTTTACGAGCAAATGCGTTTATAGGTTTATTTATAATATTTTAATATATATATTTATGATTTATGTTTTGTAAATGTGGAATTAATAATGAAATATGCATACAATTAGTTTCACTAATATTATATTTTATAATTTTATCAAATAATTGAGAAGTTCAATTTAAAAAAAAAAGAGTTTATATTACATAATAATAATAATAATAATAATAATTATTATTATTATTATTATTATTAGCCCAATAAATTTGGCACTTCAAAAATATATTTTAACATTCTTATAATCTTTTAGTTATTCAATTCGACTAAAATACACATACTCCTAATTTTTTTGAAATATGTAATACTCAATTTTATGATAAAATTTTTTTTTACTAATTGGATTTTTTATTTTTATGTTAATTTAAACATGATTTTTAAATTCGATTCAAACTCAATTCAGGCTTGAGTTTGAAACGAGCTGAATTTGAATATAATTTTTAAGTTCGAATCCTAACTTGAGCTCAGGGCTGGATTGATTTGCAACTTTAATAAAAGAAAAAATTAAATAACTTTCCTTTTTTTTTTTTTTTTTTTCTTTTTCTCTTTCTAAAATTTTAACAAACTCAATATGTAATATAAATTATTTTAATAATTACAAATATATCATTTGCTACGGAACTCCATTAATTATAATAAGTTAATGTTCTTAAAAAACAATTTTATGAATTAACTGTCAACGATCCTTATTTAATTGATTAAATTCAATTGCAATATATATATTTCCTAGTACACCCATCTGCCAAAAACACAGCAATATCTAACCCTAAACATAGAAAATTTTTTCCCAAATTTCTTAAACATAAATAAATATTAAATTTAAAATTTTATACTTTTAAAACATAAATATTTATTAAATTTGAATTTGTATTATTAATTTTAATTTTCTATATTATGAGAAAGCATTTAGTTATTGAAGTACCAATTAAATACTAATACATACAGTAGCATAGCCAGAAATCTTATTCAGTTGGTCACTATAACTCTAATTTTTTGTATGATAAAATTTGCAAATAAATTAAGTAATAATATTATAAATTTAAAACGAATTCATACTTAATTTATAAAATAAAAAATTAAAATTCATTTATAAATATTTTTTTAAAAATATTTATTTACATGTCAAATAACTTTCATACTGGTTTAATTCATATATAATATAATTTTTTAATTTAAAAGACATTTACTATTTTTATCATTTGATTCAAAGTAATTGATTAAAAAAGAAAAGAAAAAATTTAAAAAACATATATTTTTTCATTTTTCAAGAAATGAATTTTAAAATAATTTTATAACTTTACTGTGTCACTTGAAATAATATATCTTTATGTGAAAAATAAAATAAGTAAAACCAACGAATATTATTTACAATTTAAAATGGGTCATAAAATAAATTCAAGTAAAAAGAAAACTTAAAATACACATAATATTTATAAATTCTTAAATGTTAGAAATTTTAGATTTAAAAATAATTAAAAATTAACAAAATCTTGAAGGGTATGTTAATAGTTTGACTGGGTTAAAATTTTAAGAGTTTGAAATATTTGAGTGAGTTCACGTGATATTTCAATAATTTTAGTGAGATCACTTCAGAAATTTAGTAGAATCACTGTTTAAAATACATATATATTAATAAGATTTTTTAAAATTTCAATGGGTTACTTGGCCCCACTAAAGACTACTGAGCTATGCCTGTGAATACATATAGTAATATGCAAACAAAACAACATTTATAAAATTAGATAAAAAGCTCAACTTAGCTTTTATCTTTTTTGTTAATATTTAATTAGGTTTAAAATTAAATTTACAGCTAATTAATTATGAAAAAAAATTGAAATTTATCAAAATATCGACAAAAACAACAAATCACAAGCCAATACTTATTCCTTCATCTACTAATTAAATATATGTTACAATTTTTTTATTTTTTTTTTGGTAGGGAATGTTTGCGGAATCTTTCTGGTATATATAAATGGAAGGCCCTACACACACAAATATATATATGGATGTCAATTTTCTCAGAGTTTAGGCCTATTGGAAGATACCATTCCAACAAAAGAGAGATTCCATGGCTAGTTGCATCCAACGGAAGGAAAAAAGTAAAAAGGGTGGTGAAAACAGTTTTGAAAATAAGCATCAAATAAAGAAGGATTCTTAGCCCTCTTAATCGAGATTATATTGGAAACTTTATTAGCAATTTTCATGTGAAGATTCTGATTTCTGATCATGCAATTATGCTGTAGCTCAAATCTTGCTAAATCTCTCCTTTTGCTATAACTTTATCCATACCCCCTCATAATTGAGCAATTTGATCTCACATATCCTAATAATAGTTGACATTGATTTGCTTCTTTTGTTTAATTATTATTATATGTATATATGTGAATTTTTTTATATAATCCTAGAGAAAGTAGCCTGGTTTGTTAGGGTTGGATTTTCTTGAAAATACTTAAGAGATAATTTTGAATGCGTAGATTGAACATGAAAGATATGCTCTTAAAAAAGTCACATGAAAAGATAATAATTTAATTTTGATTGATATAATTGGGGTTTAATTTTCGATACCAACACTCAAGAGGTAATTTCTAAATGCATAATAAATCAAGCACGAGGGATGCCTTAAACTCATTTGAGAAGAAGATTGCCTTGAAAATATCTTCATAAAAAAAAAATAAAAAAGAACAAGGTCGTTAAAGAAAAAAAAAAAGAAAAAGGTAGTTTTCTCATTAGAAAAATAATGCATGCTTCTGTCATGTTATAGAGATATGTATTTTTTATAGTTATTTTATTTTTAAAAAAATAACCTACTTTGTTTGTAAAAAAATTTTTTTTTTACAAAAAATAATAATTTTATTTATATTTTTTCATAAATTAAATTATTTTTTCGTAATTCTTTTTAGTTACGAAAAAACTTTTAATTTTACGAAAATATGACTTATTTTTTGTAAAACAATAATTTTACGAAAAAGAAAAATAATTTCGTAATTACAAAAAAATGACTCTCCTATAAAAAATCATAATCTTTTTATATTTTTTTCGTAAATTAGACTTTTTTTTTATTAAGTTTATGGATATATAAATTTAAAATACTACCTTAATTATTCTAATATTTCTCATTTTTAATTAGTAAAATATAATAGCATGTTAATTTAATTATAATACTTTAAATATTTTAATTATATTTATTACTTATAACTATCATATTAGTCGTAAAAAATAAAATTTTATACTTTGTTTTAAAGCAAAATAATATAAAAATTTGCCTATACGATACTTTTTATAAGAAAATTATGATTTTTTTTAAAAGAGTAATATTTTTTCGTAATTATAAAATTATTTTTTCTTATAAAATTATTATTTTGTATAAAATAAATCATATCACAAAACAAATTATATTTTCATAAAATTAAAACTTTTTTCATAATTAAGTAAAATTATAAAAAAAGGGTTTAATTTACGAAAAAATATAAATAAAATTATTATTTTTTGTAAAAAATTTATTTATTTTTGCTACAAAACAACCATAGAAAACATCATGGGTAGCAGGTGAGAAGTTATGGTATCATGCTCTTACAAATTTGTTTTGTGAATTATTTTCTTGCACATAAGAAATTCTTATAAGTAAGCATAATTGCAAATATTTAATTCATAACATTTTACACAATATACAAGGAAAAGACGTTAATACCCTTTTTATATATATCCATATATAATTCTTCTATTAAACTTAGTACATATAATAACAAGTGTAATTAATCTTTCTCTACACAAAAAAATTTAACTGTTAAACTTTTGAATTTTATGATAGAGAAATTTTTATAATCATATATTGTACTATTACTAAAAGTTAAATTTTACAAGAAAGAAAAATGCTTACTTCTATAATTGAAGCATTTTATATCAAAGAAAGAGAAATGTTAATTATATTAGTAATGGAAATAAAACATCAATCAAATTCAATTATTAGGGATAGCATTCAAAAACCAATTTTTAAATGCATAAATATAACATATGAAAATGATTGATTGAATGGATAAAAGAAATACATTGGCATTCCTAATAAAATGATTATTAATAGTTGTCATTTTATACAACTATACTTATTAATATAATGAGGTTTATATATATATATGATTAAGAATTTGCATTATGAATATAAAAATTTACTAAAAATTGAAATTATTTTAGGTATGGAGTTAAAAATTTGAATCTCAATGAGATTAAATTTCTAATTCCAATAAAAAAAAAGAATTTACTGAATATTAATAATATTTTAATTTTGTAAGTACATCTGTGTTAAATATTTGTTCAATATAATATCAAACATTTGTCAAAATGAATGTACTGATTGTCTTTCATACATGGTACGTGTAAGTCTAATGAACGCATATGTATGAATGTACGTGGTTGGCTTCTGGTTTTCCTTTTAGGCCTTCTTCATGTTTACTTTTTTCATGGAATATCTGGTTTTAGTTTGATTGTGTGCTTTTTAATTGTTTGGGTTGGTTTTGTTTTCATTTTTCTCTTCTGCTTTTCTGCATTGTTCTTGATTTGTTGCTCTTTTTGCCTTAATTAATTCAATCTTTTAGCTTATAAAAAAGAATGTTGTGTGTTATTTGTGTCTGTGTTTGCAATAACAACCAAACAACATATAGGCAGCCACACCTTAATTCTTGCCTAAACGCAAAAATATCAGTAAATTAATCACGTTGAGCACAGCAATACTTGTCAGCAACTCTCATCGGAGGCCTCAAAAAGCTGCAATAATGAGAGGAGGCTTCAACACTCAACACTTCTCTTTCTTTGATTTATGGTGACAGCGATAAAAAGAAAAATACCTTTCGTGGGAGAGAGTGAGAACAAGGACTTTTTTGTTTCTTCCTCTAAATTCTTTTCTTTTCTTTTCATTTTTTTTTTTGTTGGTTTAATTGTTAGAAAATTTTTTCATTTCGTACAATAGAAATGAAAAAAAAATTGAAATTACATTGATTTAACCAATGAACTTTAAATTTTAATAATACTAAAATCGTTTTTGAAGTAGTGAAATATGAGTTTGAATGCAGTTGCTGCTAAATATATTAACCCTATTTTTGGATAATTCTTTAGGGAGAAAAGAAATTTTTTTTTTCTTTCTCTATTTTTCTTCCTCGTGTTTGGATAAGAGAAAATAAAAAAGGAGACAAAAGAAAATAAATTCAAATTGATGTTTTTTATGATTATTTTGTTTTAAAACAAAATAACCTATTTTGTTTATGAAAAAAATAATTTTTTACAAAAAATTATAATTTTATTTATATTTTTTTGTAAAGTAAATTATTTTTTTTCAAATCTACTTAATTGTGAAAAAAGTTTTAATTTTACGAAAATATAATTTATTTTATATAAATTAACAATTTCATAAGAAAATAATTTTGCAATTACTAAGAAAGATATTCTTTTAAAAAAAATCATAATTTTTTTATAAATGGTATCATATAGACAAATACTTAAATTACTTTGTTTAAAATAAAGTACAAAATTTTATTTTTTATGACCAATAGAATAGTAACAAATAATAAATATAATTAAAATATTTAAAATATTATAATTAAATTAATCTACTATTATATTTAACTAATTAAAAATGAGAAATGTTAGAATGATTGAGATAGCATTTTAAATTTATATACCTATAAATTTTATAAAAAAAAATAAAAAGATTGTGATTTTTCATAAGAGAGCCATTTTTTTATAATTATAAAATTATTTTTCTTTTAATAAATTATTGTTTTGTAAAAAATAATTCAATAATTTTTAAAAAATTAAAGGTTTTTTTGCAATTAATAAGAATTACGAAATAATTGTTTAATTTAAGAAAAAATATAAATAAAATTATAATTTTTAGTAAAAAATTATTTTTTTCGCAAACAAAATATATTACTTTATTTTTAAATAAAATAATCATAGAAAAAATTAATTCAAATTTATAAGATTATAAATGAATAGTCATTTTTCCTCCAAACTTCACTCTTTTTATCTAAATTGGGAGAAAAATAAAGAGTGTAAAATAAATTTTATTTTATTTTCTTCCCTATTTTCCCTTCATTTTTGAACAAAGGAAAACTAGAATACCTCATTATTTTCTACCCACATTTTCTTTCCTCTTTTTTTTTACTGCATCCAAACATGGGGTTAATCTCTTTTCCACTCCATATCACAATCACTATTCTTCTCCCCTCAAAATCCTAACCCTAATCTTAATTTTTCCTCTGCTACCACTGCCTCAATCTCAACCACTGCCGCTACTAGAAATTCTTTCTTTCAAGACCACCGCCGCTCTTATTCTAGATCTATCTGATGCTGATGAGGCATAGAAGAGGAAGCACAGAGAATGGGGTATATCTGTCAGAGGTTCTAAAATGGTAGGGAAGAAAGACAATACAGTAATGGTGGTAGTTCTGTCTCAGATTAAAACAACATCATAAAGAAGATGGTGAAAGAAAAGTAAACGAGTCGCTTTTGAAAATTGAAGGAGAAGCAATTAGTGGTGTTGTACCTCTCATCTTTCCCGAAAATTAAAAAAAAAAAAAAAAAAAAAAAAGTCTACGATGTTAATTATGGATTCTTCTCGATCATCAATGTCGTGATCTCCGCCGATATTGACTCACCGACAGACTTGCGTATGATTACGAAGGGAGGAACTCTGAGTCTTGGCTCACTTCATGAACTGAGGACAATTAACGGCAAGGTGATGCACAAATTGATCCACAACAACTATCTGTAACATAATCTCTTTGCTCTTAGATTTTTAATTTATAGATTTATTTGGGATATTGGGTATTTGAGGTGGCATAAAACTCATCTAATCTCTCTTTCACGTTTTCCATTTTAATTTTCAACCTAATTAAAATCAATTTTTATATTTTTTATTTACTTTGGCCGTGTATGCTATACCTAAACATCTTAGCTGCATAGAGGGTTAAATTAGCTCTAAAAATAAAATTAGGGTAATTTATTATTTGGACTAATTTACATTTGCATCTCTTTATTTTTACAAATTAATTATATCATTTTTATATTTTGCTTCTGCAATAATTTCGTCTTTCCGTCAATTTTACCGTTAAATATTTGTTAAATATTTATAAAAAAGACTAAAATATCATTCATTTTCCTTTAAATCTGCCCTCGTTACCATGAAAGAAATCAATATACCCCCACCTTGATCAAATCCACTATCATTATCTCTCCACCTACCTCAAATAAAAAATTATCTCCAATAAACTCTCCAAATAGTAATGGAAGTAACAATGGAGTCCAAAATTATATATTAATGACTGGAAATATCAATCATATATCAAATGCAAAAAAAAAAAAAAAAAAAAAAAAAATTCAGTCCGAGCTTGCGTGTATGGTCGCAGTGGTGGCCGACTTCCATGACTTGGTTGTAAGGAGTTCAACAAGGTATAGATGAAGAAGGTAGCTCCATATTCGTTTTACTATGTTTTTATTACTTACGAGTTTAATGATCTGTTTTTGGTTAATTTTCTTTTATTTTATTGGAAAATAAATTGTAAAAAAGCTAAAATCATATCTTAAACTCTGTCTTAGTTTTCTAATTGAGAAAATAAAGTAAATTTAGAGGATTTTCAAGTAACAACTTCTCAAAATTCTTCCTCTCTCAGACCACTACAAAATTTCAAACTTTAGAATATATATGCTGAGTTTGGACCATACGCTACCTGCCAACTGCGAACTTGGGATAATCTTCTCCATCTTTCAATTAAGTGAATTGATTCAATGCTACATAATCTTCTCCATCTTTGGCATATTCTCAACTTCTTAATTAAATACTGACTTCAAACCAAAAATGGGAACTTCTATTTTCAGATTAAAAATATTTGGCAAAAGTTGAAGTCTTTCTTTCTTACTTTCAGATTATAGATTCAAACCAAGAGTGGTAATTTTTTACAAGCCTGAAATCATTGCAGAGTCCGTAGAGAAAGGGGAAGGGAAAAAAGAGAGAAAGAAGAGAGAGAGAGAGAGAGAGAATGATTTGTAAGAAAAAGAAGGGTAAGAAAGAAACAAAGGAAAGAGAGAATAGAGAGAAGGGAAAGAGGATATTTTGGTCTTTAAATTAATATATTTTTTTTTATTTTTAATTGTTTTTAAATTTTTTAACAGAATTAAAAAAAAAAAATGAACTGAAAGACCAAAATATAGATGTAAGCAAAATGCGAAGATAACATAATTGATTTTTGAAAATAAATGAACTCGAGTGTAAATTAGTTCAAAATACAAGAATTAAATAGTAAATTACCCATAAAATTATTACTCTAAATTGATTTATAAGCTCATTTTAAACTTGATTGAACATAATAAGCAAATTGTTAATTAGGTGTGATTTAATTAATTTTTTCATCTTTTTTAAAAAATGTGGGGAGACGTTACTTTTTATCATGTAGTTTTTTTTTAGCGGGAGTATTTTTCCTTTTTTTAGTAAAAAAAAAAACCAAAAGTTTAGAGTACAAATTAAGCGTTTGCACTGTACCAAAAAAGCAAAATTATATTGTCTTAAGGCAAAAGAAATTAGTTTGATAGGCCTTAACAAAGGAAGAAAGGGGAATTATTTTCTTTGATTCAAATTTCAAAAATTGAAAGTATTATCTAAATATGGAATCATTTTGTCATCTTACTTTTGGAAAGAAAAAAATTGTCATCTTTGCCAATGAATAAAAAAAATAAATTAATTTAAAAAAAAAAATTTAATTTAGGACAGACAGATTTTTTTTTTTTTTTCTCATCTGTTAATCAATGACTTTATGACTTCTTTAACGGCTTAGGTACGACCTTCCTCAAATCGTTACTATCAATAGCAAACTTTACCAACAAAATGGGGAAACCTTGAAGTGTAGGTCAATTTCACCATTAAAGATTAAATCATATATAAAACAGAGGCGCGTGGATACACGCTCCACTTAGGACAAATGAATTGAGCTTTTTTTAATTAGGACAAGTGAATTGACAAGTAAAGGAAAATTTAAATGTGGGACCATTTTCATCTACCCAACATTAAAAACAAAAATTATAAATATAAATATTTTTTATTATATATAATAATTATATAATAATAAATAATTCTATAATTTGATGAGATTAAATATAATTATTATATAAAAATATTATTTATTTTTATTAATTTGATTTTTTTATTTTTATATTTAAACGATAAAATTATATTTATATTTATTATATATATATATGACCATTTTAGTTATTTTTCATAAATTTAATATGAAAAATTATAAAAATTAAATGAAAAGACTAAATAGTATGACGAAATTAAAATTGAATGACTAATTAATTAATTTTTCATAAATTGAAGATGAATTAATTAATTAAATCAAATATAAGGAATTCAATAATAATTTACTCTAAAATTCTCTAATTTCACTCCTGGTGACTGACGGCTAATAATTGTTACTAATGGCTAGTTGTTGTTACGAAGCCAATGATCCTCAGTTAGTACTAGGGGCTAGATTATCTTAGTCCCAAGTTCAAATCCCGCTTTTGTGCAATAAATATTTAGATTTATATATGTGCATATTAATTGTAGAATTTCTAAATTTACAAATATATATATTGTACATTAGGTGTGAATATCTATCGGTTTGGTTTGATTCAATTGAAAAAATATCAAAATTGACCAAACAAAACTACATGTAATGAAATAACTGAACTGAACCAAATAACATAGACCACCAAAATTAAAATTGACCATAATTGTAAATGGTTTGGTTTGATTTTTAGTTCCTAAAATTGGTTTGGGCCAACTTGTTGAGCCTTTGAATTTATAAGTCCATTAATGTAAAATTATGTTAAATTTCATTTTTTATATTTTCAGTTTTCATTAACCATTAACTACAATTGGCTAATTTATGTATATATGTATGGTATATGATTTTGAATATACTAAATTCGGTATTTACAATTATAAGCCACTTAGATTACAAAAAATGTCATATCCAATCAAAATATACTAAGCCCCTTTTATTATAAATTGGACTAAATATAAAATTTACAAAAAAAATATAAAAAATCAAATTAATACAAGACAATTATGCAATTTTGGAAGACCAAGTCAATTTGCCTGACACAAAACCTGTAGAAGAATTTAAGGGAAACTAAATACAATCAAATGAAGCAATGATATATTATTAAATTGAAGGAGGGCTCTAGTTTTTTTTTTTTTTTTTTTTTGTTCATGCAAAAATACAGTCAAATTAATTGGGTTTCATCATTGAACATTAATGTTCAACATTGCCTTGCAGCAAATCAACTCAACACAAGTATTCTTACAAAATTCATGATAGGTGAAAGGTTCATCATTGCCCAATGAAGAAAGGAAAAAAAGAAAAAGGAAGAAAATAAACAAAAAACTAGCTTAGTTTAAGGCTTGATTTTCAAACTGTGATTAAAAAAGGTAAAATTAAATGGTTGCAACAGAAATTGTGCCTCTAACAATTTAATTAGACACAATCATTCAATCACAGTAAGAAAATGCAAGCACATCATTGCATAAAAAGAAAACCATATGCAAATTGTTGTATTATTCAACAATAGAAAACCATATGCAAATTGTTGTATTATTCAACAATAGAAATGAGAAAATTTAAAAGCAGAAGAAAATGATAAACAAAAAAGGAAATGAAAGATATAAGAGAGAAGAAGGGAAATTCATATGAAAGCAAAAACAAACAAAAAATAAGTAAAAGAATATGAAGAAGACGTAGCTAGAAGACTACCATTATCATAGTAGTGCCTTTACCCTTTACCATTGTATGAACAGACCAGATCTCAAAAATAGATCAAGTCAATTCTTATTTACCAATATTCAATACAACTATACAAAGCATTGCACCTTCAATGAGTGATTGACATCAATTAGAAAATTGCAAACCACTAAATCCAATAAGAAAAATCAAGAAAAAGGAATAAGAAAATAGGAATAAAAGAACTTTCCCAAAAAAATTAGATAAGGCAGAAGCTATAAAACAAAATAAATAAGCAACAACAATATATCATTTCAAGGCCAAAAATCAAATCTGCATAAATAAATAAGAAAGCAATGTTAGCATCTTAAATCAAGCATAACTACTGGACACAACACCTTAGAAGTCAGAAATGCAAAAGAAAAAAAAAAGAATGATTGGAAACTGAAAAGGTCACAAACTTTATAGAACTAAAAAGCAAATAACTCAGAAGTAAGAAATGCAAAAAACAGTTGGTTGCTTCCACAAACATAATGACCTAGATCCACATTTGGCAGTTCTGCAAAAAATAAAATATCAATAAGTTTAAGAAAATAGAATGACAATTATATCAAAGAAAATAATTAATAAAATATAATAGGTAATCTAGTAGCACCTTTTTTCAGATTTTCTAGTTCATTAATAAACTCTTCAATAATGATTGGCTTGTTAGATTGTCTAATTCAATCCTAGACACAAATCAAAGTTTTCACAATTCTTGGGATTAATGACCTTCTAAAATAATTAAGTATTCTAACCCAATGCTGAAAGCACTTTTTGAACCCACAGTAGATATAGGAACAACTAAAATATCCCTTGCTAATTTAGAGAGAACAAGGAATCTCTCTGAATTAAACTTCTACCATTTTAAGACATACAGATTGTCCTCATCCTCTAAGATAGACTCACTCAAATAAATATCAATTTCATTTTGCTTAGTCCCACCCCTTTCCATTTCCAATTTATGCTATCTAAATTTATATTTCAAAATAGACATTGTGTTATTTGGTTGAATGAGGAAATCAGATTGTGTTTGGGAATTGGTGAATGTACTATGTAAATCAGATGGAGAGGGAGAATGTGATGAATAAATGTTGTCATACTTATTAAATAGCAAATAAATTTGCTGCTTCATACTTGCAAACAAGCTCTCACTTAGTTAAGGTCTACACATCTCCCTAAATGAATTCTCTATGTATTTAACCATTACCCTAGGATTCAACATACTAGCAAAAAAGATTATTTTATTCATTTTATCTGGATCCCCTATCATATTTAGCTTTCATGTTTTAGCCCAACATAGCAAGTTTAAGGTCTTAATTAGCACACATATCCTTCAACATGAAATACAGGTCATATATTTCAAAGAAAAAAGAATTGGAAGTAACATAGAGAACCAAAAATTCTCAAAATCATTTCATAAAAATACTGTAAAAATTTAGAAATTTTTCTACAATAAGACCAATCCATAAAATTAGGCATATTTGCAGCCCCCAAATTAGACACAAAACTTGACTCTTGTTCCTCAAACTTTTCAAATACTTTTTCAAACTCACATGCAATTTTAAGCATTAAATAGGTGGAATTTCACCTAATAGGCACATTAAGACACAGTGAGGATTTCCAAGCAATATCAAGCAACTCACATATTTCTTTAAATTTCCTTAACCTTGTTAAGAATTTCTAACATGCCTAACTGCATCCCTTAGCTTCTAACTTCTTTTAACCCGTCTGAAACTGTCAAATTAAGAATGTGGGCTATGCACCTCATATGCAAAAACTTACATTGTGACACAAAACCATCCTAATTTAACATTCTTTTATTTAAAAAAGCAATAGTAGTTTCATTAGAAGATGTATTATCAACTGTTATAGTGAATATATTGATAAGGCCTTAATCGAGCAAGCAAGTTTCAATAGCATTACCAATATATTCACCACGATGACTTGACACATGAATGAATGACAGAACTTTTTTTATACAACTTTCAGTCATCATCAATGAAATATGCAGTTAGACACATATAATTTATTCTTTGAATACTAATCCAAATGTTAGTTGTAAAACTGACTCTTTGACTATGATTTTTGAGAAAAGATTTTAACTTAACCCTTTGATTCATGTACAAATTAAAACAATCCCTAGTGACGATTCTTTTAGATGGTATTTTAAATCTAGGACATGCAGTCATCATGAGTCTTTTAAAACTCTCCCCTTTAATAAATTTAAATGAAACCTCATCTACAATGATCAAGTATGCAGGTACCTCCCTAATTGCATCTTTGTCAAATTTCCAAATGCCTAGTGTTCCTAATCCTTTTGTTCCCTCAATCAAATTCATAGAATCATACTATGATTGCAAGGTTAAAAGTGATTGCCTAACATCTTTACTATGAGGGTTTTTCAAGCATTTGATCATATGATTTCTTAGACTTGAAGTGCCATTTGTCTTTGGTCAAAGGTATATTCTTTAGCACAATACAAGCATTTAGTACTTACAGTCTTACCATCTGTATTTAGATTCTTACAAAAATGATCCCAAACAAATGATCTGGATTCCATTTGTTTTCTTTTCTTTGCAGGTTATGGTTTAGAAGCAGTTGCTTGTGGACATGCTTCCACCCTACCTGAGCACTGGAGCTTCCACCAATAGGAAAGGAACTAGATACATTAGCATTGCTTCCAATGGATCCAATCCTAGAAGAGCCTTGATTAAACATCTACACAAAAAGATAATAAATTATAATTAGCTTCATCAATCACAAATTCACAAAATAAACACAAAATTAGTATCAGTTTACAAAGAAATTACCTCTTCAAAGCAATGGCTAAATGATACTAGAAGATGCAAAAATTAGAACCAACCAGAAGACCAGACCTTTAAATCCTTAATCAATCAATTTTATATCAATAGATCCTGTCATTCAAGAGCCACAGTAGATATTAAACATTCATAAATCAGACTAAAAACTAATTTAAAATTTAAAATGAAATTCTCCTAAATTATTCTCCACAAAAATTATAAAAAGTGCAAAAAATAAAATTTTTCATCACCTTCTTCTTTCTTTAAGCCTCTTCAGCTAGACCATACCCTATAAAGCGATCAAATTTATATGAAGGTCCATATCTTGACATTCAAAGCTCCAGATCTTGGGATGCAAAGGTCACAGATAACAAATAAAAAAACATTATTAAAAAAATATGAAAATCGGCTAAATCAAAAAATAACAACAAAAAAAGTTAGGGTTCTTACTTTTTAAGAGACTCAGAAATCCATATCGTAAGTAGATCTATTGAATAGTTGAAGGAAATTAAAGTTTCAGAAGGTAAAAGGTTACTTCCACCATTGCATCACAGATTCACAGACAACAGAGCACTGAGGGTTGTATCTTAGAGACATGCAAATGGTATTTAATATTAGGGTTTCATTGACAGAAATGAAAATAAGGTTTAGGGTTTATAAATAAGAGATAGAACATTAGATCTAGAGCCTCTGAGGTAGATATAAAACAATGAGGTGCCGTTTAGGGTTAGGGTTTCATTCACGGATTAGAAGATAGAATAATGATTGTTAATTTGACTAAGAACATTTGAAGTGAGAAGAAAAGAAAAGAAGATGGTTTGAGACAAACCATAGTAGCATAACATACAAGACTTAAGAATTAAGAAATGAGAAAAGAAGAGAACAAGAATCAAGATGGCCTGAGATAGACCCAGTAGCACAACAGACACAACTCATCACGAGACTGAAGGTGATATTCATATGAGAAAGATAGAGAGGCAAAGGTAGTAGTAGCATAAGGTTAGAATTTCATTGAGGAAGAAGAAGGAGATTGAAAGAAGAGGAAGGTGAATAAGGAGGTTTGGTTTCAGAGAAAATGGGTGAAGAGTATGAAGGCTTTTGGGAGGCGACAACATAAATGAAGTAGGGTTAGGGTAAAGGCTGGTAAAGAATATATATATACTTTCTAAAAATGACATAGTGTAGGTGTATGTTTTTGCACAATTTCTGCAAGTGTACAGATCGTTTACAAGTAATAAAGTAATGAGTGAGTACCATTCCCACGAGGAAGGGTTTATCAAGTACAAATTTTAAGATTACTCTATTATTTAGAAAATCAATTATGAGATTTTATGTTTTGAGCTAAAGTGAAATTCAAGTAAATAAATAATGATAAATATGAAAATAAGATTAAAGGTCTAGGATTTAGAATTCATCAATTGATCACATATGATTTTTTTTATAATCTTTAGATGGATTATTTTTGTTGGAATTAATGATTAGATTTCCCTAAATTATATGATGTTCTCTCTCAAGATACAACATGTGTGTTCATATTAACCTTACGTCTACTCTCGTGATTATAAGTAATTAACACAAACCTATTAAATTTTATGGAAATCCTTTTAAAAATCACAAAAGAATATTCTTATCTCTAAACAATACATTCCCTAGGTCAATTATCCTAATAAACTAATATTGTGCTTCCACTCTTGCTACTTCACACAATATCTTAAATTATGCAATTAATGGCCAGTTAATTACAAGCATTAAGTTCTAAGATAAAAGATTAATTCCAACAATCAAATCCAATCAATTAAATATAAATAATCATATGCAAATCAAAAAATTACATCTAAATTCTAGAAAATAAAATTAGCTATTCATAATTAAAAGAGAAGAAACAATTAAATTAACAATAAAAATAATAAACATAATAATAATTTATAATTAAATTCAAGATAGAGTTTAGAGAGAACTTGTTTTGGGATACAATTTTTGATGAACTCAAGCTTCCAAAAATTCATCTTCTTGATCAAAATAAAAAAAATAAAACAAATCTACTCTAAGAAAGCATATGAAAATCTCTCTACATATTTTTTTTATGGATTTTTTTTAATGCTATTTTCCTTTGCCAAGTATGATATTTATAGGCATGCTTGGTGGAAGAATTCAAGTTCCATTAAAATTCTTACATCAAAAATTCAACATTGATGGTTAGGTTGACCACCAACCATTGAATTTTTACATCAAAAATTCAACAATAGTTAGGTTGGCCACCAACCATTGAATTTTGGCCACCAACTATTGAATTTATTTCTCATGGATTGAAAACTTGAATCATTGCTTGCATCATTATTTTTATGACATCACTGCCTGTGTCATTTATTTTATTGCATCATTGTGACATTATTTGGATCTACAAAAATAAAATAAAAATACTTAAAATATGTTATAATTTATTTATAAATTATAGAACTATTTATTTCTAAAAATAAGTAATAATATTATTGCATTTTTGAGAACTGAGCTAAAATTTAAGTTTAAACAAATAAAATAACTCTAAAAATATAAAGTTATCACACCCCCAAACTTAAGTTTTTGCTTGTCCTCAAGCAAAAGAAAATTCAAAACCTAAACTAGTCCACTTTCGTAAGAAATTACGATTGCATTTAACATATGCAACAAGCCTTTAAACCCCTAGGTGTCCCATAGAGGATGAGTTATAGTCTCATGAGAGCTTCCAGTGGTGATACCCATAAACACCTATAAAACTCTAAACTTTTAATTATTTATTTCAAAAAGAAAATTTAATCTTCTCATACTTAGTTTGAATAATTTTTCAAAGATCTCAAGAAATTAATATTCACAAACAACATATCAATAGTATTACAAGTCAAGCTTTTATCTCATATTCAAAACAATTCTCATCTTAATCATGTCTTGAATAACTATGCATTAAATTAACTGCAAAGAAATCGTTGCACTTCAGATAGGCATATACACACTAATATCTTTAAATGCCTCTATCAAAAGATATAAAATAGATGTACAAATCTCATAAGCATGTTAATGCAAACAATCTCCACTAATAGAATTCACAAATTAAGACAGATCAATAGGTCTTGACTAGGCTTGTAATGGGGTTAACATAAGGTATTTTGACTAAATAAAGAACAGGCTAAATGAACAAAAGTAAAATAATTATACTAAGTTTATAAAATCAATAGCTCAAATAAAGGAATTATATTAATGAAGGATCCTTTTTATCTTAAGCACTATTTTTTTTCAATGTTTTCTTCTTTTAAGCCCACCTCTTCTTCTTCTTCTTCTTCCTTTTTTTTTTTTTTTTTTTTTCGCCAACTACATTATTCTAAAGACAAGCAAGAATTACTAACTTTTATTTATTCAATTTTCTTGCTTTTTCCCAAACTTATTTTAAGCGGAAGGTGGTCTTTTATAATGAATAATACTTTCAGTTATTAGATATCCTTATTTTCTTTTAAAACTTTAATAATTCTCTTTTCTTCATTAAAATATAAACTTGACAAAATTATCTCACAAATAGGGTAAAGGATAACAATTAAGGTTAATTAACAAAGAAAAGAAAGCTAAAATTATCAAGGCACAAAAGGATAAATTAGCAAAAAAAATTAAAATAAGGGTAGACACAAGTAATAGGCTAAACAAACAATGCCTAAATCATATCTCTCTTTCAAAATGAAGTCAAAATTTCGTCTCAAAAGTTTGCAAAAACATGTTCTAAAATAGATGAGGCAAATGAAGATAAAAAATGTGTAGAAGCCCTCTCTAAGTAAGCATACACAAATTCAATACAATCAATATAATGCAAAGCAAAGCAAAACATAATCTTAATAAAAGTTAATTTCTTATTCAAAATAGTTGCTCAACCTGAAATACTTTAATAAATTGTCCATAAATATCAATTATAATCTATCATTGGCCTTTCATAAAATTATTTAATACAAGTATATTTTATCAATCAAAGAGTAAAAAATTTTAAATTTATTCATCAAAACACGAAAGAAATTACTGAAAACAAAAAAAACAAACTAAATCTCCCCCAAACTTGCAATGGAAATTGTCCTCAATGTCAAAAAAACAAACCAAAAGAAAAAAAATACTCTATCTTGTAGAAAAGTGGATTTCAAATTATAAGCAGGATATGCATTTCACTTCCTTACTTCCAGTAAAGCATCTTGAAACAACACTAAAAGCAAGCATGAGAAATTAATCACACAAAAAGAAGATATCAATTTTTTTCATTTTTTGTTTATTTTTATTTTTTTTTAATTTTTTATTTTGGAAACTAAAAAAAAGAAAAAAAAATACAGATGCGTATCAAGAGGACAAAAAGTACTTTTTACTTATTCATCTTGTATAAATAACTCTTGAGTTAGTTAGTTGGTTAGCTAGCTAGTTAGTTTTTTTTTTTTTTGAAAAGGAAAATCACAGAAATTTAAGATGCGCATCAAGAGTACAAAAGTAACTCTTTATTCAGCCATCTTGCTTTTAGTAAATCAAACCTAAAATTTTGCTTGATCAGGTGCAATAGAAAACACACACACACACACACACACAAAATGCGATAAAAAAAATACAAGAGTTCGGAAAGTTATAACCGGAGATTCAGATCTAGTCCTCACTTCTTACTACTACTAGCCCTGGGGTGCCAAACTACCTGAGCCATCAATGGATCAGGTTTGGATTTAAAGTTTTGCAGTTGATCAATCAATTGATCAATAGTTGAAACAGAGACTAAGATGCGTCAACTCGCTAGTGTCATAAGACCCTGTTCCACAGCATGATCTAGAAAAGATAACAAACAATTATAAAAACCATCAACATTAAGTAATCCCAATGGCTTTTGAAGAATAGTTAATTGGGTTCAAGATGCAATGGTGAAAATATCTTCAAATGTTTCCAGACCACCAGGTAATGTGATAAAAGCATCAGCATTGAGATTCATATATGCCATTCGTTCATACATGCTATTGACCTGTAACTCATTACCTATAATTCCACCAGTAATATGTTTATTTCAAGCCAAAACCTTTAGAACTATTCCTAAGACTTTACTACCTCTAATATATGACACTACCCCTTAACCCTAAACTACCTCCCTCAAACACCAAATCAATTTTTCATTCAGCTAAAATCCTACCAAGTTCATTAGCTGCTATCATGTACTCTCTTTTCTTGCCAGAGTTTGGACTACAAAAGACACAAATAGTTTTGAATTTGCATGTTGAGGATTCTGCCATTTTCTCTCACAGATCTCTCGAAAGGGTTATGTGTATATTGACAATAATGAATGTGCATATAAAGAAACTAGAAGAGTAAAAGAACAGTTCAATGGGATAAAATAATTATTGACAGAAAAAGTATAAAAATAAAAATGATAATAAAAAACAAAAATAATCAATGCTGTGTGTACAAATGTCAAAAGAAATATTTGAAAAACTAAAAAGAAACAGACATTGAAAGACTAAAAATTTAACGAAAGTAAAAAAATCTGCAACATGTGTACAAAAGTCAAAAAGAAAATATTGAAAAGCTAAAAATAGACATTGAAAGACTAAAAAGTTATCGATAGTTAAAAAAAAAATCTGCAGAAAAATAAAATCTAGGTGCCAAAAAGTCAAAAAGTACTACAAGATGTAGAAAAAAAATAATGTATTGAAAAATAAAAAAGTTAGTGATACACCTGATTATAAACAGTAGTTGTGATTTTGGCTCACATCTTCCTCTGGTTTTACGTCCAATAACGGCTTACACGCCTTTTATGAGTTAATGATAGGCTTCCCATCCAGTTTTCTTATTAACTGGCAAACAGGGTCTTTTATCGTCAGATTCTCTAGACTGTAACGCTGCTTCTCTTCTTTGAATAGTTCCCATAAATCTAAAAGAGTGCATTGAACTTGTCCACAAGAATGCGTCTCAAGAGTCTGTAGGATATTATTCATAGACTCCTTGCTCAGTCCATCCTTTATGAATTTAATTTTGTCTTCTCGATTTCTGGATGCAAATCTAATATTTCTATAGCATGTGTTGCAATTCCATCTTGCACACTTGTAGCAAACTCCCATTCTCTTAGCTCTCCTCTTCTTTGAGTAAGAACTTCTCCCCGTACTTGGCAAACATTTAATAAATGAGTCATCAAGCTCACCTGCTAATCATATTTTGGCTTCTATGATCCAACGAATATCCTCAGGAAGATTCAGACGCCTAAATGCCTTCATTCTTTCCAGTCTACGTTCATCAATTTTCCTGAGTGCATCTTTGGGAAGAGATGAAAACCTATTTTTTAGTGCTGTAAGAGATGCTTCCATGTCTAATTAACTTTGTTAAGAAAATGAAAGAGAAAATTTACAACGAAACAACTAAACAGAAATAAAAGAAATCTAAGAGAAAACTTGGGTTTCCACCTAATAAGCTATTTTAATAACAACACTAAAGCAAAATTAAAATAGAACGAAATAAACAAAAGAACAAAAGAAATTAAAAAGAAGTGAAAAAGTTAGAAATTTGGGTTGCCTCCCAAAAGCGCTTAATTTATAGTCTTTAGCTTGACTATAACTAGATCTTCATCATGGAGGATAATACACAAAGTATAGTCTCCCAATAATTGCGAAAATATAGACTTTTGCTAGTTTTAATGAGTCTAGCCAGCTTGATTTGAGTATGCATGGAAAAAGGTTAAGACAAGAATTATTTAATATTTCACAATTAGGCTCATAATTTCCAAAAGTTTTCAAACGTGCTCTTTTTCTTGCTCTGAATATTCTCAAGAAATTGAGATAGGAAGGTAGTGGAGTTGAATCAAGAGTCGGTGAGTGCTCAGTTGATGGTGGTGAATGCTTCTTATTTTCTTCCAAGTCATCAAATTGGTATTCTGTATGGTTTGGCATATTTGGTGTTATTTTCACCAAACAAACTGAAAAAGTTTCCTTTGAGTGCTCTTGTTCAAATACTTCTTCAATTTCCCTATCGATTTCAACCACTCCATAGATATTATCCATGAGAGAAGGGTATTTGAAAAAATTGGGCTCATCTTCTTCTTTTTTATCTTGCTTGCTCAAAGTATCTGGTTGATCAATCATCTCTTCTACATCATTACTCAAAGAAATTGCCAAGCATTACTCTCTAGAATGTTCTTCAATTTGGCTTGTCAGGTTACCATGGCCTTGAGTATCTAATAGACTAGCGAAATGTTCCATTTGTACATCATCATTTGTATTGTGGCTAGCCCATCGATCCATCATATCTTCCAATCTTTCACATCGTTCATGAGTAGCATTTATAAATCTTTCCAATGCTACTTCATAAGATGGTATGTGCTCTTCAAATGGTATATGATCTTGAAAATCATATTGATAAGGATACCATGAATTGTTACCTTGATCGTATTGGTTTTCCCATGAAAAGCTTGAATAATCATTCTATCCTGAGCTGTCTATATTAGAATATGGATAATTCTCATACATGTTATAATTTGAGAAAAATTATACCTGCTCTGCATATTGGCATTCATAATTCAAATGATTACCTCCACACAGATTACAACTCAAACATGAATTAAATAAAGTATTAGCATCAGGTTTATCAATTAAGTTAACCAATGCATCAATTTTAGCATTTAACTTACCAAAACCATCCTCACCATACATGTTTGCTGCTCTATTTAGCATCACTCCTCCATCGCACTATTATAAGTTGTAGAAAGCCATCTTTTTTTTTTTTTTAAAATTCCTGCGAAATAATAAAAAATAGAAAAGAAAAATAAAATCTAAAGTAATAGAGTATATCAATCTATTGATATTGTCAAAAGTTGCCTTCCCCGGCAACGGCGCTAAAAACTTGTTGCACAATTTCTGCAAGTGTACAGATCGTTTACAAGTAATAAAGTGATGAGTGAGTATCGTTCCCACGAGGAAGGGTTTGTCAAGTACAAATTTTAAGATTACTCTATTATTTAGAAAATCAATTATGAGATTTTATGTTTTGAGCTAAAGTGAAATTCAAGTAAATAAATAATGATAAATATGAAAATAAGATTAAAGGTCTAGGATTTAGAATTCATCAATTGATCACATATGATTTTTTTTATAATCTTTAGATGGATTATTTTTGCTGAAATTAATGATTAGATTTCCTAAATTATATGATGTTCTCTCTCAAGATACAACATGTGTGTTCATATTAACTTTACGTCTACTCTCGTGATCATAAGCAATTAACACAAACCCATTAAGTTTTATGGAAATCCTTTTAAAAATCACAAAGGAGTATTCTTATCTCTAAACAATACATTTCCTAGGTCAATTATCCTAATGAACTAATATTGTGCTTCCACTCTCGCTACTTCACATAATATCTTAAATCATGCAATTAATAGCCAGTTAATTATAAGCATTAAGTTCTAAGATAAAAGATTAATTCCAACAATCAAATCCAATCAATTAAATATAAATAATCATATGCAAATCAAAAGATTACATCTAAATCTTAGAAAATAAAATTAGCTATTCATAATTAAAAGAGAAGAAACAATTAAATTAACAATAAAAATAATAAACATAATAATAATTTATAATTAAATTCAAGATAGAGTTTAGAGAGAACTTGTTTTGGGATACAATTTTTTATGAACTCAAACTTCCAAAAATTTCTCTTCCTGATCAAAATAAAAAAAATAAAACAAGTCTACTCTAAGAAAGCATATGAAAATCTCTCTACATATTTTTTTTATGGATTTTCTTTGATGCTGTTTTCCTTTGCCAAATATGGTATTTATAGGTATGCTTGATAGAAGAATTCAAGTTCTATTAAAATTCTTACATCAAAAATTCAACATTGATGGTTAGGTTGGCCACCAACCATTGAATTTTTACATCAAAAATTCAACAATAGTTAGGTTGGCCACCAACCATTGAATTTATTTCTCATGGATTGAAAACTTGAATCATTGCTTGCATCATTATTTTTATAACATTACCGCCTGCATCATTTATTTTATTGTATTATTGTGACATTATTTTGATCTGCAAAAATGAAATAAAAATACTTAAAATATGTTATAATTTATTTATAAATTGTAGAACTATTTATTTCTAAAAATAAGTAATAATATTATTGCATTTTTTAGAACTGAGCTAAAATTTAAGTTTAAACAAATAAAATAACTCTAAAAATATGGAGTTATCATATGTTAAAACGACGTTGCTTTAACAATTCAGTTTTTCGATTGGTTCAGTTTTATTTTCTACAAAAACGAGCTGAAAATCGATCACCGATTTTTGTACACCTCATGCACTGAACCATCATTTTTTATTGAAATAACTAAACCAAACTATTATTTCAATTCAATCTGGTTCGAAAAACTAGTTTGGTTCTGTTTTTGTCCACCCCTATTGTTTATAATATCTCTTGAAAAAAAAATATTAGTTGATAAATATTTTTTTTATAAAAATTTAGTGATTGTTGCTGTTAAAATATAAAATGACTATAAGGAATATTTGTTTCTATATGCGTGAGCACGTGTAAATATATATATATGTTATGCATCATAAAAATACTAAGTAATAATTAAGAAAATTATACTTAATTTTTATATATATTTATAATTTTTTTTAGAAAATATGAATCTAATAATTATTCAAATTATTATAAAAAATATTTTAGTAATTATTTATTATTTTTAAAATTATAAATAAAGATATCATATAAAAAATTAATTTTAATAATAAGTAATATGATAGGATAAAAATAAAGGATCAACTAGCAACTATTGGAGTACCTAATAGTTATCCACTGCTTACAAGTTAATTTTTTTTTTTTTTTAATGTCATAAAAAGTTCAAATCAAAATATAATATTTTTCCTTTTCAAATTCAACATATCAAGGTGGTTACACTGAAGGCATGAAGCCCAAGCCTGACACATATAAGCCCAGTTACAAGGTCAGCCCAGTCAAATCTCATAAACAATTAACAAACAGAATGCTTAGAAAGTGGAACCACCAAAAATTACTCCCAAAATATTAGAGATAATTAAGTCTCAAAGTTTTTGCAACATTTATGAAATTACATGCCTTTTTGTCCATGGCTAAAAGGTTCCATAGTCCTCTGAAATTCAGTCATATAGATTGTTTTTATGTTCATATGAAAGCATTACATGCTCCTGAAATCATTTACATATTGCCAAACTCCGAGAAGCAAAAGCATATATCACCTATTCTTTATTTGCAATAAGAGGCATAAACCACAAAACTCACAGCATCCACCCTGGGATGAACCCACCAACTTGCTGGGCATGAGTTGTGGCAGTCATTTGGTCTGAACCTACAGGGTTGTACCTGTATATATCCCAAATACCAAGTAAATGAAGAAAGGATTAGAAATGGAGCAGGTTGCATAAAAGCAACTTCCTACAATGCCAAATGAGCATTTCAAAGAGTTGAGGTTTTTACCCTATTTGCAATGTGGGATTGCATTCTAGTGGCTGGAATAACTCCTGAGATTGAGGATGCTGGTGCCCATATGACATACTTTGCTCGCCCCCTTCCCAGGAAGATCGAAGACTATATCTTGCATTGATCTCATCCAGCTGCCATACAAACATGAATAAATTCAAGCATTTTGGTGTTAGAGAAGAAGAGGATATGGCATGCGAGATGTGGCATATGCTGAAATTGTCACAGCCATACTAGAAAATAGAACTGAAGGTTAGGTGAAAGAGCAATGAGATCATTTTCAAACTGGAAACTCAACAAGAAGATACCTTGCTATTTTAGTGTCTGAAAAATTAGGCAGTAAAAATGTGCTACACAAGGTGTTTGTCATTTTTATGTTTTTAATCATTTTTATGTTTATAATTTTCAATTGTGAGGAAATACAGTTAATTGGAAGCAACCATGAAATGATGAACAGTTATTTGTTTTAATAGCCAGAAAGGTCACAAAGAAATATGGTTTTATGGAAATCTGAAGATGGATTTCTGAAAGGAAATGGAAAATTCAATGTTCTGATAACAGCATAATAGATGCAGGACTTTTGTTGCATTCAGAAAACAACAGAAAACAGAATGCTGTATTTTTTTCTTAGAGCTAAAAATCATCAAATAACAAGCCTAACATGTTATAACAAATCAATTCAATATGACCAATGCAGGTAAAGTATTACCTTTATTGTCAAAGCTCTGTTAGCTTCCAGCAACAATTGTTCCTGTACTCAAAACAGTAGCCAGTAAGTATTTGAAGCAGCATTAAAGTGAATTATGTTCATTATATTATTCCTCCGGTTACAAATACCTTGTTCTGAAGATCAGAAAGCTGGTCAAGCATAAATTGGGTCTGCAAAACCAGTTCAAGAATGTCAAACAACTTATGGAAGAAATATATTGATCTCTCCTATGTATATATTGGAGCTTCAGAAATACTACGAAAATCAGACTAAGTTGCCCAACAAACAATTGATAGACAGGCATATACACATTTTAAGCCATAAATATAAACAAAAGATATAATCAAGAAAAAGAAAAGTTATCAGAAACAAGAAAGTATAAAGTTACACAGACATCATTTTATTGTTAGAAAAAGCCCCCTCCTTTGCATCGATATTCTCTTACCCTTTTCTTCCCAGTATCGATTCACAAACGAGAAGATATGCTTCCCCTGACTTTTAACATGACAGATTGTTAATAAATGCTGCATTCACCCCCCGTGAAAAAAGATCATCCGGATTGTGCAATGCTGGCAAGTAATGCATTCTAGTGATTGCATGTACAAACAAGTAATACAATAATTACCTTAGTGGACCGAACTTGCTTCAGTGATGACTCTAACTGACGCTCAAGCTGCTCAAGTTCCTTGGTATTCAGAGGACCTAGGTCCTCTCCAAGAAGGTTCCTACATCACCAAGGAAAACATGTTTCATGAATTAAAATTTCTCAATAATGACAAAAATTTTACAGCTGAGCAACAAATTTTTCCCAAATTTAAATTTGTTTCCAAATACATGAACTTTAGCAAATGCAATAAAGGGTACGATTAAAATATGCCTGCTATCCAGGTTTCTTACCTCTGAGTTCGTTGTAAGGACTCAAATCTACCTTTCAGTTTCAGGTACTCCCTGTAGCTGCTCTGCTTACCACAAACCAAGATTTGAAATGAAAAAAAGAATAACTCCAACAAAATACAATTAGTCATTCTATGGAATCTTTCAAATGCTTAATCTCTATCTATATTGTTCTAACAGCAAGTGATTGCACAGTGAATCATATTCCTGAAGACAGAATATAACAATATAAAGATACCTCAAGTTCTTTGGCAGGCTTATTGACTTCCACTGCACCATAGCTGCACTTTTGATACCTTTCCAGTGTCCTGAGCATGCTGATATAAAACACAAATAGGGGATAATAAGAGTTTTATTAGGATAGTGAAGTTCATCAACTCTGAAAAATTCTACAGAACAAAACTGTAATTTGCAACCCATTGCAGTGACTAATTATCTACTGTCTAATGTTCGGTTACCATTAACAACAATATTAAAGCTGACAACAAATTGTGCAAGTATTTAAGGTCAATCATGCATGTGATATCATCGCAATACTAAAAAAAAAAAGACAAAAATACAACCATCAAATCACTAATGTTTCCAAGGGAACATGACTTCTCTTTCAAAAGTTCTTGAGTTCGAATCTGAATTGGAAGAAAGGAGTTTATAATAAGAAAGAAAGAAAGATCTGTCCTTGTTTGGTTATCATTTAAATTGAAATGTATCAAGAATAAGACATCAAATCACTAATTGGGTTGAGAACTAAAAAGTTAAATACAATAAAGAATAAAAAATACAAAATTGCAATAGAAATAGGAACATAATGCTCAAATCAGAATCAATTTTCAAATAATATGTATCTATGGCATGAAATTTCAAATTAGTATTCTATAGAGAGCTACATACCACATTGGGAGCTTCTCACCACCACTATTCTTGGAAGAAAATAAATATGCTTAGACCATGAGATCTTGATGCTTGAAACCATTTCAGATGGTTCCATAGTCATTGACCAATGACTAACCATGTTTTTGAGGAAAATATCATGTGGAATAATTTAAATGCTAATGATAAGCACACCCTTAATCACAATTTTTTTCTTCTGCCAAATTAATTAATTGTAGTCATAAAAAAATTGTCTTTGTTAAATGGCACTGTCAAAGGAAACCAAACATGTTAAATGGCTGATAACTTAACATTTTTTTAGACGAAGTATAAAATTTTCATTCAAAGTTAGTCATATCACATGCATTTACAATAAAGACCATCTCTTATATTTTAAAATAACAAATTGAAACTGTTCTATCATACCCATTAATAACTTTACATTATTGTGGATATACAAATTAATTATTTAATTTTTCTGACGCCACGTTTATTTCATAAACAAGTAGTAATTATCATCGTTTTAATCTGATAATTAAGATGTTTTAAAAAAAAAAAGAAAGTCTAACAAACAAGATAAATGAGATCATCTAAAGAGTAGTTTTAGGATTCAAATCGCACCAATTTTAAAGCACTCTCTACTCATTCCGAATAATAAACTAGTGTCATTAGGCAGATAATGCTATCTAGTGTAAAAATACTAACGTCCATGGCGGAGCCATATGCAGTCGAGGGTGTGTAATTGCCCTCCTCAACTTTTTAGATGTTTATAATAGCATACTAAATTGTAATATTTTCAATATTTGCCCTCTAGGATGAAAAAAAAAAAAGAAAAAAAGAAAGGAGATAATTAAGTGATGCTACAAAAAAATTAGGGTTTATTGTGTATTTTTGTTTTAAGAAAAATAATCATCTCGAGACAATTTTTCTCATACAATGCACTGTCATTAAATTTATTTTATTTTTGTTAGTGATCTAATTAATATTTGGTTTAATAAATAAATTATATTATTTTAATTGAATCGCTATTATTATTTTAGTATGTTGTAAAAGAAAATTTAGTATATAGATTTTTGCCCTCTAACTTAAGATTTTGATTCTGCCACTTACTAAACTTCTATACATATGTACTAAAAAGGTGTTCTATAATAATATGGAGTGTTTACTCCATAAAAATAGGAAAATAGAACTTAGAACATAAAATTTTCTCCTTTAGACTTTTTAGAAAAAAAGAAAAAACTTAAATTGCCAATATTTGCAATTTTTTTATAAAAATATGGCAATTTTTTTTTTCTCTTTTTGAGAGAAAAAAAAAAGGCAATGTTATGAACTTTAGAGTGTTGTAATTTTCTATAGATAAAGAAGGAGATTCAAAAACCATACAGTGTTTGGCCCACCACAAGCCCATGTGTAATGGACAAACTGGTTCTTCATATTCCAGGACTTATAAAAGGGCGTAGCCGCTTCTCTCCCCCTATCTCTAACACCAACACCCCCACACCCACCCCCCTTCTTTTGTTTTTTTGTTTTTTTTTTTTCCCTATCTATGATTCTATATGATATATGACACAAACAAACTTCTATTTAACACTGTAACTCTAGGGTTTAGCTACAACCCCCTCTCTTCCTTCTCTCTCTCTCTCTCTCTCTCTCTCTCTGCATCTGTGTCTCTGAATCCACGAGCTCATTTTAGGAAGTTTTTTTTTTTTTTTCTAGTGAATGTTGTCCAAAAGTGAGTTAAATAAGCAATATATATATATATATATATATATATATATATATATATTTATATATGTTATACACACCAAATTTTTTATGTTCTAGTCCTATCATTGCTTACAGGAGAATTAATTGGCAGAAAAATGGTCATACAGAAGTAATATATAGATCATTTCACTTCATTCTATTGCCAAACAAATAAGGCAGGCACCATTGAACTAAGGATCTAGTAAAGTATTTATCACAATACAAGGAGATATCAACAAGGTTCAAATCCTAATAACCCTCTTATTTATTTATTTTTTTTTTTTGAAAGATTTAGTAGTCAGGTATTTATCTCAATACAATGCAAAATGGTTTAGGTTCCAACCCTAATAACCTTCTTATTTTTCTGAATGATTTTGTATTCAAATATTTATCTCAACACAATGAGAAATGGACGAGGTTCAAATCCTAATAACCCTCTTATTAAGCCAAAAACCTAATCATAACCCTCCTATTTATTTAAAGCCCAAAAACAATAAGATGGAGACAATTCATTCATAAGAAATGAGGATGGAGAATGACTTATAGATAGATTTCACATTTCCTACATTTTCCTCATATTAGGTCACAAGACTTTGAGAATGGATAAATCTAACCTTTTCACAAAGCTTTTGGTGAAATTTAATATCATTCTGGTAGGAAAATTCTTAACTACTTTGAAAATAAC
Source organism: Reutealis trisperma (assembly GCA_947687605.1). NCBI lineage: Eukaryota > Viridiplantae > Streptophyta > Magnoliopsida > Malpighiales > Euphorbiaceae > Reutealis > Reutealis trisperma. The sequence goes on from CANTUT010000039.1 coordinate 212,478, forward strand.
GTTCTCTTTATACGTCCAACGCCTAATCATGATATATATTGAAAAAATTTAGGTAGAGAGTTGAGGATAGATTTCATATTTTCATATACTGCAAAAAGGTTGCTACTGTACAATGGACCAAGCTACTTATTGGTTTGATGAAACACTTGCTCTATGGACTAATGGTAGTTTTTTGACCGCAGGATCTTTTATATATATATATATATATATATATATATATATATATATATGTATAACCCTAAAACTAAGAGTATCTTTTCACCACGTCTTGTCAACTCATCAATTTTATAATTTGATTTCAATTTAATATCAATTTTATAAATTAATTGATAAGAAGACCAATCAATCAGTCAATCAATTAATTATCATTAACTTTAATAATACAATATTAATTAACATGTACTATTGATTAAATACAATGAGATATGATAATTTAAGTTAAATTATAAACTTATAAATAAAAAATTAACAATTAATTTTTAAAATATATATATGAGATAAATCTTACCTACATTAAGTGTATACACTAATCTAATAAAATATGAATAAATAGAGTAAAAAAAAGTATCGGTGTCTTTTTACTGAATAAAAAATATATAATAAAATTATATTTGATAAAATATTTCATTATTTATTAATTTGATATACAAGATAAGTCTGCATGGGTAATGCAAGTAAAGATTTTCATATATATATATATATATGATAATAATTTAATATAATTTTATAACTAGTTAAGAGAATATACCTATACAACACACTAGGGGTATTTTCAGGTAGAAATTGCACGATAGTGCCTGGGTTACTTATCCTGTAGATTGTACTGTTTTACTAGGCTATTATGTAATTGATTGTGTATATGCCTTCGTCAAAGAATAAATAAGACATTCCTCTTCCTTTAAAAACTTTCAATCTGACAATAAAAATATAAATACGTTTAAGAAATAAACTCCACTTCTTTTATACTAGTGTAGTGTAGAGTTAAGAATCTATGGATGCACACCTGTGCATGCATGCACAGACCAGGTAAGATGGTTTCAAAGTAGGAACTAAATGCCAACGGTTGGTTTTCCAAAAAAGAATTAGGCACTTATGAAGAAGAATCTAACAAATATATATATGCACTTTTTATTGAAAATTTTGTTAAAATTTTACTTTTTTTTTTTTAAATTATTACCTACACCGGATGTATAGATTTATCTTGTACACCAAACTGATGAGTGATAGATACTTTACCAAATATCACTTTTTTGTAATATTTTTGACTTAATGAAAAGATATCAATACCTTTTTTACTCTATATGTTCTTATCTCATTGGATTGGTGTATACACCCAGTGTATTGAGAATAGTGAAAGTTTAAACATCTCACCTTCTACATTAAAAGGCATATGTTTAATAATTTATTACTAATATCCATATCCAACAAACAAGAAATTAAGATTGATCTAATATATGCTAACCTAATACTCCATCTATTTCTTAATATGTGACGTTTTTAATAGCTTTGCTATGATTGAGAAACTATTAATTAAGCTAAATTCTAGGAAAAAATTGACTAAATTACTAAAAAGTCACGTATTAAGTATTGGAAAGATTATCTCATTAAATTGCTAGTAAAAAAAAATATTATCTCATTAAATTTAAATGCTCAACCAAACAATTAATCATTCATAACTAATGAAGAAGAAATTAATGAAACAACTAATCATAAAGCAAACAGAAAATACATTGTATTATGCTTATATTCATGGTTGAACATGAAATTGGGCTACCATTAAAAAGCATCTCATAAAGAGGTATGTCATTTCAATATATGGACAAATTTGACAAATGAAAGAAATTAGTGACAATAGATGCATGAGATTCTAATATAATGCATGTTCTTTTCATCAAGATGTTATACACATGTTCTAAGAAAATGCATGCAAAAGAAACATGAGATATTTTTACTCCCAATTGATAGGAAGGAAATTAGCAAAAATAATAAATAACTAATATAATATAGTGCTAATAAATCCCAAAAATATCCCTTCTTTTATCCTCTCATTGTATGGGGATTATAAAAGAACCAAGAGGCTATTATTTAATTTTATAACAAGTACACTTTGCTTCATTGAAAGAAGTGTTCTATACGGATTTCACTTGAACAACAAGGGAGACTTTTATATAACTAACAGATAACAGCTGAACAAGGCCATGTTCTCAGGCTTTTATACAGTCTGCATCACCATCTCTCTCTCAGACAAAATCCAAAATGACTCATGGGTTACAACATGTTCCCAAGCTAATCCACTGAACTTCTTTCAAAATGTTATAACCAAATTTTTCACAGAGAGTGAGAGAGAGAGGGGAAATGAACATGAAAGCAAACTCAGAAAGAATTCCAGGACATAAAACAAGTACTTTGTCTATCATCCTTTGAACAAAGGAAAAAAGAAGGTAGAAGAGAGAGAAATCAGAGATGAAAATTTTGATCAAAGAAAATTAATTTATGTATTTACTTCTGTCTTTAGATAAAAATTGTTGGCTAACCATTACTGAATTTCACATAAACACATAATCGATTATAATATTCTATAGCTTAATGAAAGACTAACTAAAGATCTCCCAATGAATAAACAAGAGACTTTAAATTTGATTCAGATCTCACTGAGAAATAATCAGAGAAAGCAGATCAAGCAAAAACCTAATTTAAAATTCAAAAGATCACCACAGAAGTAAATCAACAGAAAACAGAAACAATGGGAAAAATAGAACGAGCTACTGAAAGTTAACTAGCTAATTAAATCCCCAACCTTGTAAAAAAGATTAAAAGAAAAAATGCCATTCCAATAGAAATAAAAATATTAGAGAAAGACTTCAAGAACCTAACTTTATAGGGTAATTATCAGTTCCAAATCTTGATTCATGAGCATAAATCAAGAAAACAAGAGCAGGCAAACAGATCCCACAAAATTTTATATAAACATAAATTTATAGTAAGAGAGAAATTAAGAGGAACATGATTCATACTTGGAGATGCTACTGAACTCATACAGTTTGCCACGGTTAGAGAAGATGATAAGAGCAACCTCAGCATCACAAAGAACAGAGAGCTCATAAGCTTTCTTCAACAACCCATTTCTCCTCTTAGCAAATGTAACTTGCCTGTTTATCTTGTTCTCTATCCTCTTCAACTCCACTCTCCCTCTCCCCATATCCAAAATTAGACCTTTCTCTCTCCTTTATTTCTATATAAATGTAAATATAAATATTTCTCTATAAAGATTGAATCTTTATTTATAAATATGAGCTAATATTATTGTTTTTCTCTTCTCTTCTTCTTCTTCTCTTAGAAACAAGGTGATCTCTCTTTTTGTGAGTCAAAACTCAAAGGTAAACGAAAGTATGAAAAACAAGAGAAAGTTGGATACTTCGAAGAAACCCTAGATAGAGAAAGGAGTTTGTATAATTGGGTTCTCCTTAATCTATCAATTTTTTAACCTCAGGTTTCAATCTAACACTAGGAGTGGATTGCAGCTTAGCTAGGGTTGGTTGGTTGTTCTTTCTAGTTACATGTTGTGTTATTACTGTTCATTTCTAACCATGAATGATGAATCTACACTTGTTCTTCAAGCGCGTGATCAACACGCTCCCTCGCACATTCGACCCTGGTTTGATTGGATGGAGTGGAATGTACAATCACGCGCTAGAAACTGTGAGTAGGATTGAATTGTGCTTTTTTCTTTCTCTTTTTCTTTTTTTTTTTTTTTAAATGTCGACTTCTGAGCTCTCATTTCTAGTTACCTTTAGAAGTAGAAGAACGTCGTCTCCAACCTTAAAATGGATCAACACGTGTCGATATTACACTGGCTTTAAGTCATCACCGAGATTTTTCCCCCCTTTTTTTAACGATTTTTATTTGTAGCAAAAAAAAAAAAAATGTTGATTTCATTAAATTGGCCCCAACAAAATTACTTAAGCACAATAACTTGTTTATATATATATATATATATATATATATATATAACAATTACAAATATATCGATAATCAAATGTATGACAATTATATTAAATAATATAATTCAATACATATTAAAAATAAATTTGAAAATTGAACTTATTTTTTTTTTTATCTTACCATTAAACCAAATTGCATTAACAAACAATTTGTTTTATTCTGTTTAAAAGTGTGAAAGATAATATCAATTTAATCTTCATAATTTTTAATTAAGCACTAATTAATTAGATTGATTTCAACATTTAATTAATGTTAATTAAGTTGAGAACAACTTATATTTATCATATGAAAGTACATATCTTAAATTTTGATTTAGGCATTATAAATTTAATGAATTATGTTTGAAATGTGTATAAATGCGATGGACATATCTCTCTTCATTAATTTAATGGTGTTGTTTATTAACTTAATTGAGTTTTCTAAATTAATAAAAAAAATTATTTCAAAAAAAAAGTTAATTAAAAAAATAGATTCCTTTTTAAAATTGCAATCAAGGATAGACTAAAAAGTTGATATCAAAGCTATTATTTTTGGAAAATTTCTTAATTATTATTAGGGTAACAATTTTTTCTATACCAAACCAATCACATATTGATATTTTTAAATCTTATTATGAATTTGCTCATTATTTTGTTCAAAATAAAGATATGCCAATACTCTTTTTATTTTTTCCTGTAATTCTTATATTGAAAATAATATATACAGCTGATGTAAGCAAGTCTAATTTATACATTAAACCAAATATTACAATTCATAAAGTTGAAATTGAGTCTGACAAAAGCATCAATCCAAAAATTAAAGATATGAAAAAAAAATCTAATATTGGTTCTATTCCTAGAAGATAATTTATTGATAATAACATATCACATTCTCTTTTAATTAAGTGGGACCTCACAAATATACATGATATATATTACCATGACAAGCCTAAAAAATAAAATAAAATTTCCAATCTTTGACAAAGAACTTTTGTACATTTCCTTTAAATGAGAATTCAACTAATGACATAAAAAGCTCTTCCTTTCTCTTATCATAAAAAATAAAAATAAAAAATAAAAAATCCAAAGAGTACACTTAAAAGATGACTAATATTCTATGTATGTGGTTCTCTTGAGTCTCTTCCTGACCTTTTATTTGTCAAAGTACATATGCCTATGTGTATGTGCATCTTGTTTCCAATCAAGCATACATTTCATTCACTTGATTAGCATACACATATATATAATTAATAATTTATATGATAATTAATTAATCCATTGAGAATATGAGAATTGGGATTTATTCATCAGTCAATCATTCTTGGGGAGATGGTAACTTTTGCTCAAACCTCCTTGCAAATTTAGGCCATTAATTCTTTTTTGTTTGACTTGACTATTTTTGGAAAGACTTCAGCCTCTATAATTTTTCCTTAAAAAAAAGAATGTAATCCTTTCATTTTAGTTAATTGTTATAATGTACCAAATTTAACATCTTAATTAGTTGTATTAAAATTATCTTTCTGATACACATAAATGTAAATTATTTGCATCGAATATGATAAATATCTAAGAAATATCCATTTTTGTAATAATCCTATTTTTAATACATCAAACGCCCATTAGATAAGAGAATAAATTAAGGAGACATGGAGATTGTGTTTAGATAATAGAAAGAGAAGAATCACTAACATAAATAGTAGGCTGTCATTTTAATAAGTAACAGTCAAATTACAAAAGGCATTTGATATTGTAAGGTTAGCAAAGAAATAAACCAGAATAATTGGATACAAAAGTGATAATCTTATTAGAGCTACTGTTGGGCTTTATATAGCCTTGACTTGAAACAGAAAACAACGAAAAATCTGCTGCCAAATGCAGTAAAGAAAAATAGTAAAAATATATTTCTAACTTCTAGCAGCAGAAAATATCTCCTGTAGAATAGGACTTTTATTGACTAAATCAAAAACTTCCAACAATCCCTCCCTTGAACTTATTCCTCTGTTCAAGAATTAGTTCAAAATTGAATCTATACACATGCCAAGTCCTTGTCGTAACTTCTGGAAAGCTTCCAACTTGAGTGGTTTAGTCATCAAATCTGCAAGTTGGTCTTTGGTGCCACAAAACTGCAAATCAACAATGCCTTCTTTAACTAAATCTCTAAGGAAATGAAATCTTACTCTTATATGCTTGGATCGTCCATGCAAAACAGGATTCTTAGACAATTTGATTGTTGAAGCATTATCACACATTAAGATTGTACCTTCTTCTTGTGAATGACCAATTTCTTTCAGTATTCTTCTCATCCAAATGGCCTGACAAGCACAGGCAGCAGCTACTACAAACTCAGCCTCTGTGGTTGACAAGGTAATAATGGGTTGCTTGCATGATGACCATGCCACAGCTCCTCCACTTAACTGAAACACATAACCAGACGTGCTTTTGCTATCAGCCATATCACCGGCATAGTCGCTGTCTGTAAATCCGACTAAGCTGCTTGCTCCACCTCTTTTGTACAAAACTCCATAATTAACAGTACCCTTCAAATACCTTAGCACTCTTTTGATTGCTGGAAAATGAAGTTTTGTAGGATTTGCCATGAATCGACTAATAAGACTCACAACAAACATAAGATTGGGTCGAGTAGCTGTGAGATACATGAGACTTCCCACCATTTGTTTAAACTGAGTTGCGTCAATTTTCTCACCTCCTTCATCTCAGCCAATCTTTTGCCCAGGAACAATCGGATTATATACTAGGTTATGGTTCTCCATTCTGAAACGTTGTAAAACTTCACCAGCATATTTTCTTTGGCATATAAATATACCAACGTCTTTTTGGACAATCTCAATGCCAAGGAAAAACCTCATGTGCCCTAAATCTGTCATGTCAAACTCGTTTTTCATGGAGCATTTAAATTCTGCAATTAACTTTTCATCATCACCAGTATATAACAAATCATCCACATAAATACTCACAATCAAAATTTTGCCTTCCTTCCTTTTGACAAACAGAGTTTGCTCGTTGGAGCTACTTGTGAAACCTTCTTTGACAAAATAAGATTCTATTCGACTAAACCAAGCCCTGGGTGCCTATTTTAATCCATAAAGAGCTTTCCGCAATTTGTACACCATTTGTTCACTCCCTTCTTTATCGTAACCTTTCGGCTGTTCAACATAAACATTTTCTTCCAATTCTCCATGCAAGAAAGCTGATTTAACATCCAATTGATATAATTTCCAGCCCTTTTGTGCTGCAAAGGCAATAATTGTTCAACTGCATCCATTCTAGCCACGGGTGTGAAAACCTCTGTATAATCAACTTTGTACTGCTGGGTGTACCCTTTTACGACTAGCCTTGCTTTGTATTTGTCGACTTCTCCATGCTCATTCAGTTTTGTTTTATAAATCCATTTTACGCCAACTTTCTTTGCTCCAGCTGGTAAATCCATCAAACACCAGGTGTGATTTTTCTCAATGGATTTTATTTCTTCATCCATGGCCAATCTCCATTTTTCGCTCTTCACTGCTTCCTCATAATCTGTTGGATCAGAAATTACAAGATGGGCCATCACATTAGCTTCATCTTCTTCAGACAATCCTTCACCTGAAACAAAATCTGTTAGTCGTATAGGAGGACGTCGAGTTCTGCCCTCCCTTGCTACCAAATCTCTTTCGATATTAGGAGTGCCCTCTGTTGGTGAATTGACATCAGATTCATCTTCAATTTTGTTTCCTTCAGCAGAGTTCTCTTCTTCGCTTTCAATTGTACTGATGTTGTCTCCCCACTCTAATTCAAATTGCTGTTCCTCTTGGTAATTTGTACTCCAATCCCAAGCTCGATCTTCTTCGAAAACCACATCGCGGCTAAGAACAATTTTTTTGGCAATTGGATCAAACATTCTATATCCTTTGGATTCTTTGCTAAATCCAAAAAATATGCAGCTCACACTCTTATCTTCAAGCTTTGTTCTCTTTGTATCTGGTATATGCACATGACCAACACATCCAAAAACTCTAAAATAATCCACTGAAGGCTTCTCTCCACTCCAAGCTTCCTCTGGAGTCTTATCTTTGACGGCTAGAGTAGGTGATCTATTTAAAATATGGAATGTCCACTGTACTGCTTCTGGCCAATATATTTTGGGTATTTCCTTTTCTGTCAGCATCGCTCTCACTAGGTTCATCACCGTTTGATTCTTGCACTCTGCTACTCCATTTTGTTGTGGAGTATAAGCTGTGGTCAGTTGTCGTTTCACACCTTGTTACTTGCAGAAATCATTGAACTCTGCAGAATTGAACTCACCACCTCTGTCTGTTCTTAAGCATTTAATTGGCAAACCAATTTCTTTTTCCACAAGCATTTTGAAGCATTTAAAGTGATAAAATGTTTCTGATTTTTCAACAAGGAAATAACACCAGGCCTTCCTTGAAAAATCATCTATAAAGCATAACAAGTACCCCTTATGGCTGCTTGAAGCTGGTGTGATTGGTCCACAAAGATCAGAGTGGACTAGCCCCAACTTCTCAGTAGCTCTCCATTTACTTTTCTTAGGGATTTGAGTTCGGTGCTGTTTACCTTTCACACACGCCTTGCAAGTAGAATTTGGTGTTGAAATTTGAGGCAAGCCAAGTACCATATTCTTGATGTTCAAAGTGCGTAAGCCTTTGTAGCTGAGATGTCCATAACGATGGTGCCATAAAATTGACTCATCTGGACTGCCCACTTGAAAACACTTCTCATTTTCTGCAGCAGTAGGTGATTCTCCAAGCAGGATAAACATTCGGTTTGCACTCATCACTGATTCTGCCATCTTTCCCTTCAGTGGATGGTAGAGGCTGCACACTCCATCTTTAAATAAAATTGCTACTCCCTTTTCCTGCAGCTGCCCAACACTTAGCAGATTATTTTTAAGCTCCGGAATGCAGTACACATCACTTACAGTATAGCACACCCCCTGCAGGAATAGTTTTATAATTCCTTTTCCAGTAACCTTCATTCTAATGTTATTTCCAAGCTTGACCGAATGAGAGAAATTAGTGTCTAAGCTTGAAAACATCTCCTGGTTACCGCACATATGATTCGAACATCCAAAATCCACGAACCAGGCGTCACTTCTATTTGTTTCATGGAGTTCAACATAGGCCATCAATAGTAACTCATCTTCTTCATCCAATTCGGCATAATTGGCTTCTTTGTTTAATTTAGGACATTCATATTGAAAATGTCCTAAATCATGGCACCTGTAACATTCAACAGTTACTTTGTTGAGTACAGCTCTTCCTCTGCCTCGACCCCTTCCTCTATAGGAGCCTCTCCCTCTGCTGGTTGGGTTTGATCGTCCTTCAATTTTTAGCACATGGTCTTCTTCATCTTTGTGCATTCATCGAAACTTCTGTTCATGGACCACTAAGGTGCTCTGCAGTTCATCAACAGTCATGGTTTCAATGTCTTTGGATTCTTCAATAGACACACAGACATATGTGAACTTTCTATGAGGGTACGCAAAATTTTCTCAACAATTTTGGTATCCGTCATCTCTTCTCCATTACTCCTCATTTTGTTTGCTACTATCATTACTCTTGCAAAGTATTCATTGATAGTTTCATCTCTCTTCATTTCAAGAACTTCAAATTCCCTTCTTAATGCGTTAAGAAGAGATTTCTTTACTTTCGAATTTCCTCCAAACTTCTTCTTCATTGAATCCCAGACTACTTTTGCTGTGCGGCGGTCCAAGATTTATTCAAAGACTGTTCTATCGATTGCTTGAAACAGATATTGTTTTACTTGATGATCCTTGGTTCTAGCATCATCAAGTTGGGCCTGCTGTGCATCCGTCAATCTCGTTTCCATCATTGGTTCTTCAAAACCATTTTCCACCAAAGTCCAAAGTCCTTTAGCTTTGAGAAGATTCTCCATCAGCTCACTTCAGTGGTCATAATGACCATCAAAGTGAGGGATTTTTGTCAACGTCTTATCATCACTCATCCTCGTAGTGTTTGATCACTCAAAAGTTTGCTATTTCTTCAGGGCCAGTGGGGCTCTGATACCAATTGTAAGGTTAACAAAGAAATAAACCAGAACAATTGGATATAAAAATGATAATCTTATTAGAGCTACTGTTGGGCTTTATATAGCCTTGACTTGAAACAGAAAACAATGAAAAATCTACTGCCAAATGCAATAAAGAAAAACAGTAAAAATATATTTCTAACTTCTAGCAGCATAAAATATCTCCTGTAGAATAGGATTTTTATTGACTAAATCAAAAACTTCCAACAGATATGATGGATGCAAAAAAGTATAAGATAAATTAAAATTAAAACCCTTAATTTAACCATTAAATTAACAAGACAATTCACAAAGTGTAGTCATATTTCTATGCTAATTGTAGTGCATGAGTCATGTGGCTAGCTAGAATTATTGATTTTGAAAACACACACACATATATATATATATGCACATTTGCATGCCCCATTTGGTAATTATATATGGCTTTGGCCTAAGCTAGTTACTGACTATAATTTTTCCTTTATATTCTTAATTAACTGCCTTAAGCAACTTGGCAATTAAGTGGCATAAGAATCATACAGTCAAGTTGATTCACGAATTCATAATTTTTAATATTAGTTTGAATTTTTGATTTAATTAAACTATAAAATTATTTATTTTAAATCTTATTTGATACAAAAATTTTAATATATAGTATTAAATTATCATACTTTTATAATTCTATATATAGTAGGATAGATTAATAAATAGAATAAAAAGTAACATTATTTTAAGAAATAAAATATCATAAAAATGGGATTACACTAAATAAGGACTACTAAAGACAGATGGTAGGTTTTAGATAATACTTAACCCCTATATGAGTTAGTTAAATCTTTGGAATTATTAAGTCCAATCTGAATTATATGTACCAAATATAATATTATTCACTAATATTACGATTTAATTAAGCAATCTCATGTATTAAATAGACTATTATGGTAACACTTACATTTAATAAGGCTTATTATGAGAAGCAACATTATTGAATAATAAATTCAAATTCGAAATCATTAATTAGTGGTTTGTTATCATTGATCACTAATGAGTTTTGCTTTACAGGGATCTTAGCTGGAGACAGTTGCTTTTCAACAAGAATTATATTCCAAAATGGGTATGGGTGCCAAGAGCAGATGGGTAATAGTTAAGCAAAATTAAGAGGAAAATCAATTCATGAAGAATGGATAATTTGGCAATTTGGTGTTTGTCTTGTAATAATTCAAACGTAAGATCTTCTTTTCATTTGAGGAATTTATGATATATAAGCAAAAATATTAAAAAAAATGAAATTTAATATTTTCATATAAGTAAATGGGATTAGAAAATCTCAATTTTGCCAACGTAGCCCACAATGGATAGATCAAGGTTCTTTATTTTTATTTTTTGGCTACATTACACTGTATATTGTTATATATGTGTGATCATCTATAACTATCAGTCTCTGGTAATTCACTGCAGCCACCACATAAAGAAAAAAGCTTAGTATTATTTTTCTATTTGGAAACTACCAATGGCACTGTTCTTAGGTGGATAGGAAAGGAAATAAGGGTTGATGTTGTGTGTTTGCTTGATTTATAAGAGAAAAGAATATATTTATACATGGGCAGGGTAGTTTGGTCAACTTGTATTGTGGAATAATTCACTGCCAAATTGGGGAACTCCTAGGGATGTATAAGCACAGTATTAATTCATAAACTAGTGGTCCTAACTAGGGATGGTTGGCTTACATAAATTTGGAGGGTGTTTGGTAAAATTGAAAATTAAGGAGATGTTTGATAATCTAATTTATTGCTTAATTTAATATTTTCAATATTTAATAATTTTAAAATTGTTTAATAATATAAAATGATTCTAACTTAAAATTTTCAATTCAATAAAAAACTACTTAAAATAATAAATTAAAATATTTGATTTAAAATTTATACTGAATAGGCTTAGCTATAGAATTTTAAAATTTTTTATTAAAGTGATTTTTATATCCTTAACATATTCTTAAATTTCTTATTGGCATATCAAACAATGATTAAGTTTCTTATTGACTTTTATACCATTACACTACTTAAATTTCTTATTTTTCTAAAATTTTTTATTTATGATTTTTTTATTTCAAAATTGTGTTTAATGGTTAAAACTTAAATATGAATATCACATGATTAATTATGTCCAACAAAAAAGTTTAATAATTTTCAAGAATAACAATTACAAAACAAATTGATTATATTTAGCACTTAAAAATTTCAATGTTTATCATATTCAACATTTAAAATTCATTATTTAATTTTTCAATGCCTAATTTTTAGTTTTATTAAATACCACATAAGTGCTAAAAATTTATGTATTAAATTTTAAATACTAAATAAAATAAGTGATATAATTTTTAAATTATAAAAATTATTTAAAAATATAATCGCTTTATTGTATTCTATGCAAATTAATATAAATATTAAAATTTAAAAAATTATATTTTTAAATAACAAACAATTAGCAATAATATCGAGAATGAATCGAGCAAATTTTAAGAGCTCATATACGAGAAAAAATAAACCTAGAAGCTTAATGATGATTATTCACTAACATTGGATTATCCATGTTATTTCTATCACTTTCTATATAAAAAGTAAGGTTAAGCATGAGACTTAGAGATATTAAATTGTATCGAAAATTCAAATAAAAAATATTTATTGACTATTTAACTTTATTTTAATTAATATATTTCGAATATTTTTTTTTACGATTTTAAAAATTAGTAGTTATTAATATCGAGAATAGTCTCAAATCGAAAAATCAAAACTAGAACCGATTTAAATGATTCTTATGTTAAAAATAATTAATCCTCTTAGTCATGTTTTTAATCCTCAAGACTTTCAACAAGAAACATACCATGAAAACAATTAAATCATCAATCCTTAATTTTATCCTACAATGATCCAAGGGAGATATCTTAGCGAAAACATACTTGTTGAATCCATGATGTTTTTAATTAAAGGATGATGAGCTTGATGGGATTGTGATATTCAATTAGAATTTTGGGTTAGTCAAATCTTAATTAAATATATACATAGTAATAGCCAAATAAAAAACATATTAATTCATATTTATGTCATGAAATTTGAATATTCATTATAATTTTTTTTAAATTTTTCATTATTATATAATTCAAAAAGGAATTTTTAAATAACGTATATAATTTAGTCAAATTCTTAAATTATTGAACTAATTTTTATATTAGTTTTTAAATAATTTTAATGTGTTAAGTAAATATTCTTTACAAAAAAAAAATTAAGGACTTAATTGATAAAAAAAAATTGAGATAAAAGGACTTGATAGACAAGTTTAAAAAATACGGGGATCAAATAACATGTTTCGCACATTAAGTTTAACACTGTTTATACTTTTCGTTAGAAAATGGCTTAAATTTCACGTAAATAAAAATATAAAAACTCAATGTCAGCAGATAAAAGTACAAGAGCTAAATATTGATTATTCCAATTTTATTTTTCCAGTAGTTGATGTGCTCTGAATTAAAATTTTTCCATTTATCAACTATTTCACCATCATACTGGCAAAATAATAATAATAATAATATGTACAAATATTTTGATACATTAAAACTTTTTTAAATGGAAAAGTGAATATTTAAATTATTTTTTAATACATAGGACATTTGTAAAGGAAAAAAAATAGTAAAATTTTGAATTTTGAATTTTTTGTACTACAAAGCATTTAATTATTGCACTATTTATTAATCCAATAACTAAAATTAATTTTCTTTTAATTTTGTTTAGTACATTAAAAATTTATTCAACATACCGGGGTGGCTAGAAATCGAAATATATAAATTCTTGTACTACAAGACAGAAATTACATTTAATATAATATGAATATTAATATAAAATATATTTTCTATATTATAAGATAAAAATTTAATTATTAAATTTTTTAATTTCTCCCTGCCCTATAATAATAAACTTACTTTTTTTTTTTTTCACTTGTTCCAAATTACAATCCACTTTATTTTTAAATAGAGTAATTAATTTATTATTTCCTCTTTTTAATTTATTATATTCATCTTCATTCTCTCACAACTTTTTTTCCTTCCTTTTGAATTCTTATTTTGAAACATGAGTTAATACTTGATAAAATTATGTATGAACATCAATTTTATTGTAAGTTTATTTATTATTTTGAGTTTTTTTATTATATGAATTCATCAATTATATATACACGCATTTATTTGTGTGTTCTAATCATTAATTAAGTTTACTCTTTAAATAAAACATATAGCACAAAGCACATACTTACTATATAATTCTTACTTTATTCGTTTTAATATATTTGTCTTTTTAGATAAAATTTTTTATTTCAATTTATTTGTCATTTCATAATTTCAAAAATATATTTATTATTTTTTTTCAATTTTATCTTTTATTTATTTTTTACTAAATATTTGCATTAATTACTTTAATTTCTCTATATTAAAATAAAAAAAAATATTTTAGTCTTTTTAATTTAAAATTATGATAATTTAATATTTTTTTTAATTTATGTACCAAAACGACTAATATTTTGAAACAGAAATAATAAATAATAATTCAACATTCAAGAAAAAAATTAATGATATTAAGATATTGAAACTTGAAAAGTAAATGTTATGATAAAGAGAATGAGTTATATATCGAATTAGATATTAATCGAGATAAGTAAATAATAAACAATTTTAGACAAATTTGATTAAAAAGAAATCAAGACCAATCAATTGCAAATATGATTAAGAAAGTATTAACACTATATATGTATATATAATACATTGCATATTTTTTTTAGCATAAAAACATTGTATTGTTATTTAGCTAGTGGTTAATTAATGGTAGAATATTCATCTTGTAATATAAAAAGTTAGAAGTTATCGTCTTAACAATTCGCATGTTTTACTTTTAATTTTTTTTATGTAAAAACAAAAAGGGAAAAAAAAAAAAAAGAGAGAAACAAAGAAACATACATTTGTTTGTTTGAATATATTTTATTTACTAATTGAACAAGTGAGTGAAGTAATTTGTACTTTCTAAGAAATTAAAAATTAAATATTGTGCGTTAAAACAGAGGTATTATTCACAAGTGGGTTCTCTTCAGTTTCATATACTAAAATGTTATTGTTTCTCTAAAATTTTTTTTTGACTTTTAAAACATGTGAGAGGATTGCAGACGTGCCACATACATAAGGTACTTGAAATGTTGGTGCGCTTGTTTGATTTCTAACTAGTTGATTATACAAGATTTAAAGGAATCATAAAAACTTTTAGATCCACTAGTTTCGTCTGAAGATTTTATTAAATTTTAACAGCAGAAGAATTATAAGAATAATTGCCTATATTGCTTGTGAAGAAAATAATTACAAAAAAAAAACTTGAATTGATTGTTGACTACAACTACATGAAAAGAAAGGCAAAAAATCTTGGAAACATATTGCTTGTAAAACCTAAGAGAATTGATTTTTTATAGGAAAAAAATCACTTTATATATTGCTTATAAAAAGAACCAATTTCTTGTAGAGGACTTGTTATTTGTTTGAAGAGGAATTTGATTGACTTGAGTTTATTGATTTGATTGGATTGACTAATTGAGTTGATTGTGAAAATTATTGGGGTTGGATTGTTGGCGTTTACTACAGCAGGATCTTTCTCTTTTTATAGCGTTTTGAAAGTTAATTTCTTTAATTGTTTCTCTCAATTAAGTTACATTTTCTCCATTTTCTCTATATTTTTCTTTTTTCTGTGCGCATATTTTTTATTGATGAATATGGTAAAACTCTTTAGATTTTCTTCTTCTGCGTATGTGAAAAATGTTGTTTAAGTTTCCAAAGTTAGCTAGTAGCTTGTATTAATTATGGGTCAGCATACTTAAATTAAATCTAATTAAATAAAAATTAATAAATTAATCAAAGGACCAGATTATCCTCTTGTGAACTTTTAAAGCAATTCAACCTCTAAAAATAATTGCAGGCCTAACTCACTCACCTTTTAATGGAAACAACTATATCAAGTGCTATAGATGTAGAAGAGAATAACAAGTTTAGAACTTAGAAAAAAATAAAGTGAAATATACATACATATATATATAGTTGTTGACACCTGGAAACAATGTTTTAGCTTTTAAAAGTTTTGCATGAACAAAGAATTGCAAACTAATTTATACTCTTTTTACTTTATAGAACTTATATATGAACTAATTTTGACTTTCAACATCAACTTTAGCTGGTTAAAAGTTTGTGAACAATTAAAATTAGTACTACTCTTATATGGTTTGATTAAGCTACTTGAAAATCTTGAGGCAGACTAGTACTCCAAACCCACAATATAAAGCATCTTTAACCCCAAAAAAAAAAAAAAAAAAAAAAAAAAAAAGGAAGAAGAAGAAGTTAGAACTGAGAAGTATCCCTTGCTATTTATTAATGATCTTATATTCAATTATATTATTTTCAAAGAATTCATTATTATGCATGTAATAAAAGAAAATTTTTAATTAACTTTCTATTGATATTTTTGAAATTTTTGTAATGAATATATTCATTATTTTGTTCAATGGAAAAATCAATGTCAACATCTTTTTTACATGCATATATTATTCTCTTATTAAACATAAGGTATACACTTACATACATATATGACAAGAAACTTAAATTCTTCCAATACTAAAAAAAAAAAAAAAAAAATACAATCACAATAAGATTTTACATTAATAGATAAAAGGGTCATTTATGATGAAATTATCAATAACTAAATTCATTATAAATATCATATAATATGTAAAAATTAGTTAGTTACAATGTTTTGTTGTTAATTAAATAAAAAAATTAAAATAAAATAAAATAATATAATTAAGTAATTAATATATTTAAAAATGATTTTAAGTGGCATAATTATTTCTGATAAAATAAAAATAATTATGTAATATTTTGACACGTGTCATTGTCATAATAAAGCCTTGATATGGGTTTGAATGCAATGGATTATCACCTAATCAAGAAACGTCGTAAAATCATACCCAATAACCTTTCCAAGGACCATGTCGTTCACTTGGTCCAACTGACAGCTGTCATGTAGAAGACCATCACAGACCACACTTGTCATTATTTGAATGGCTTTATCAACAGTGCCAGGTGAAGTAGCCGGAGAAGGCCAGCGAGTCAGCGACCGTACACTCGGTTACGGCGAGTATCTCAACAGTGACCTGCCCTGGAAGGGACACTTGTCAGGATTAGACAGCGGGAGCATGAACGTGATGAGGATGTCGCCGGCGTCGGACGCGTGCTTAGTAAAGCTACTGTACAATAATTGGGCTCGTCATTTTTTGTCATTTAATTTTACTTTTTTACCCTTTGATCGTGCCTCCTGTGGCCACTGTACTACTGAGTCTATTTATGTGATTTGACATCCAAATTTCAGTACAGTGCTTCCCTGATTTTTTTTTTAATTTTTTTCCTAATTTTTTTAAAAGGAAAAATTGAAATTAAAATAATATATATATATATAAAACTAAAAAATTATAAATTTTGACGATCTATTTTTTCGATTTTATTTTATCAATACGACAATTATTTTGCAATTTAATATTAAAAAGAAATAATTAATTGAAAATAGAATTAAAAAAATTATTTTGTTTGTAAAATCTTATTAGTTATTCTCCACAATTATTAAATAAGACGATTAATTCGATTATAATTTATAATTTATCATTTATGCCATTTTTCATATAATATTTTATTTAACAAAGAAATATTGAAAGAAGACTCAAATTTAATTTTATAATCGAATTAAATATATAATTTTATTAAAACAAATTTACAAATATACTTCGATATTAAGATTAATTTGAAATAATCTGTTTATTTTTATTCACATAAGGTTAATGGATATATATATATATATATATAAAATTTAAAATCACCGCTTTTAAATTATTTGCTATCTTTCTATAACAATTTTTTCCTTAGTTAAAAAAATATTATTTTTATATTGTATAATATTTAAAAAATAACTAAATTAATACAACAAAAAATATTTGTGTTTGAAGAAATTGAATATATTAAAATAATTTAACAATTAATGAGGAAACTAATACAGAATCTTCTAATTTAATCTAAAAATGATTTCAAAGATTATAAAAATTTATTATGAAAAACTAAGATTTCTTTTCAATGAGTTTTCTATAAATATATACTAATGAGAATGAGATGATATTACAGTCAATTATAGAGTGTCAAATAAAACCTTTTTAAAAATACCAATCTTATTATTAGATAGGTAGGGGGAGGGAGTGGAGCAACTAATCTCTCAATATTGATTGAAAGTAGAGAAATGCAATTAATGGAATATTTTTAAAATCATAGAAATTAATTGAAAAATTATAATTATTACAATTTAGAAAAATGCAAAAGTAAATAGGCAGAGACATTGATTTGAAAAGGAGGATTTTATGTGTAACCATTCTTTTATTACAAAATATCTGCTTCAGACAGATTTGAAAGCTCATGTAGTCAAAAGAATTTAAAAAAAGGAATAAGTGCTTATTAATCGGATAGATGCCATCCAAATCCAATCTACTACCAAGTCCCAATCAGGAAGTCCAAAGGTGCTATGGGTTAGCATTTGCCTTATGGTAGATAAATAGATGGCCAAAAGAATCCTCTCTATAAAGCCATTTAATTGACATCAAACCTTTTTGCCAACTTGTTACTATGATTCTCTTAATAGAGACTTATTCTTTGGACAATCACCTGTCATGTTTTATATCTCAAATAATCATATATATATATATATAAAAAAATGCCCTAAACCGATTGTGTTTTATAAAATTTGCTATTTTTCGGAAACTTTAACTTTTCGAATCTACTCATCTATACTAAACGATATTACATAAATTATATTTCTTTTTATTACTTAATATACATCTTTCAAATATGTTCATTTTGTTGAAAATTATATTTTGATGTAACGGTCCAAAAAAGATTATATATATGGTGTGAAAAACTCATATGCCCAAATGAGCTGGATTTTCAGACCCATATTCAAGCATCTCATTATTAAACTGATGATCATGTTAGTCTGAATCGAAATTGAAGAAAATGTCACTTGGTCCATTTGTAAGCAATTGTCAATCGGCCTATTAATGTTAAGCTACGAGCAAAGCCCGATTATACTTGAGAGGTAAGTTGAAAAATAAATCTCATATTAAATAATAATAAAATGTATAAAAGACTTATAAGTGAGTTTGTGTTAAATTTAGCACAAGTCAATTAGTATTAGGGAGTTTTATTTCCAATCTCCCATTATCTCTTTGCACTTTTTGTAAAATTTAATAAATTAAATTATTTATATAGTCTAAGTAAATTACCTTTTTCACCCTCATAACATATGTACAACCCTTTTTATACTTAAATTCACAATCCATTCTTTTTTAACAAATTACTTTTTGCATCTTTAAAAATTTTCTCATGAAGACATAAGAAAGCTTAGAAATTAATAGCACACATCAATGAAGAAAAAAAAATATGTGAGAGCATAATTTTTTCGACAATATATATATATATATATATATATATATATATATATATATATATATATATATATATATATATATATATATATATATATATATATATATATATATATATAACATAGGGGTTATAGGATTTTTTCACTTTTGTGAATGCTGGATTTTCTCTCAAAATATATTATTTCACTTTTTGATTTTATTTTGTGTACCTACAGTTAGCGTATTAAAATATTCAGACTTAATAAATATGAGATTATTAAAAGGTTTATAATCTAAAAGAAAATTAAATCAAAACATGACTTAAAAAATATTAATTAAAATTTAGTATTTTAATTAATTAGTATTAGAGGAAAATAAAAACAACAGTTTAGTTACGAGAATAATTAAATAGGAGGTTACAAAGTAGTGAAAGTGAAAAATGAGAGTTTCAAATTGAAAAGAGGTTGTACAATTGTAAAAAGATCGTAAATTTTTTTTTTTTTTTATTAAGAAAAAGAGGTTGTGAAAATTAAAAGGGTTGTGAGAAGAAAATTTTAAATAAAAATGGGTTGTAAAAAGAAAGAGAGTGTAAAGAAAAAAATGGAGTGGAAATAGAATTCCCCATTAATATTATGCAAGTGAATTTTAACACTTGTTTACTTATAAATCTACGTTTTTATATGCTCATAGACTTTAATAAAACTGCACAGTGCTGATTCTACTGAATATAACAAATTCATAACCATATCAATGATACTATAGATGCAAAACCAATGAAATGGGATGAATCAAAAAACTCATCAGAACCTGATTTCAACTGAAAACTCTTCTGAGCAAAACCACTAAACATTGTTACACACATAAACTAGCTAAAACAGTAAGTTAACGCTGTTCATTAATCAATTAATTTAGACTAACAACTTACCAAGAGTAGTAAAGATATTTTCCATAATGTTAACCAGGATACGAATTCTAAACTAAGACCATAAAAGGGTAGTGTCCTCTCTTTCTAAATGCTTTGATGTATAATCTAGTTTTCTCTGTTTCAGAGTACCATCACAAAAATTTTAGTGCCTACTCTCTTAAGGAACATTAAGAAGCTGCATAAAATGATAAAAGACAAGCCAAATTCATGGAACTTCCAATTACACTCAATCACTGCACATTCACCAATTCATTCATTTCCAATTTTTAATAGCAGCCAACACAAAAGCAGAGAAAACAGCTCATGAAAAAAATATATACACACGAATGACTTTTCTTTTACAACACCATCAACAAACAATTTTACCACAAAATCAGAACAACCGAGAAAGAAAAAGAAAAGCAAAGAAGTGTGAGAATGTCTATAATTTTGGTTATTTACTTTTATCTTCTCTGTAAAGCAGAAATGAAAGAATCAAATTTTTGGGGCAGCAATGGTGCAACATTGTAACAAGGTACCAACTCCATGTCCTGCTACTTCACTTGCTATTATATTATTCATCTTCTTCTTCTTCGTGTCCGATGGGGACAAATGACAAAAATATGCCATTTAAAAAATTTATTTACCCATATATGCTAGTTTCAAAAATATTTACCCATATATGCCACTTTTGGAGTGAGGACCATAAAACCGGAAGTCAAACTTCCGGTTTTGTAGCCTAAAATTGCAGGCCCTTCTGTACAGAAAACCGGATATTTGACATCCGGTTTTTTTGCACACCTGGCAACAGAACCGGATGTTAAACATCCGGTTTCTAAATTCCATCCGGATTAAGTAATTTTTTTTATATTTATTATATGTTTTTTAAGTAAATATAGTAAGTAATTTTTTTTAAATTTATTATAAATTTTTTAAAGCATATTTATTATGAGTTTATCATTTATAATGAATTATTTTTATGGTAAGTAATTTTTTTAATATTTTTTATAAATTTTTTAAAGCAAATATTTATTATAAGTTTATTTCTTATAATAAAAAGTGGTCATTTATAAATTTAATTGATAAATTTTTTATCAATAATATTTTGTTAATTAATAATTATTTGAAATTACAAATATGTGAAAGGAAGGCAAAATGGCAGTGAGAATTCGGAAGCTGGAGAGTGAATATTTAAATTTTCCAGTTGCTATCTCCAACCGTTAAATTTTATTGCATCTAACGGCTGGAAATTTGCAGCAGAAAACCGGAACTTTAAGTTCCAGTTTTCTGCTGCAGATGGGACTCTGCATGCAGGTAGCACAAAAACCGGATGTTTGACATCCGGTTTCTTGCCACGTGTGCAAAAAATCGGATGTCAAACATCAGATTTTCTGCACATTTGCAGACGACCAGCACTGCGCACAAAACCGGAAGTTTGACTTCCGGTTTTGTGGTTCCCACCCCCTGAAAATTCAAAAAAGTAGGATATATAAATAAATAAATTTAAAACTGACATATATGGGTAAATAAAATTTCTAACTAGTATATTTTTGTCATTTTCCCGTCCAATGGAGCTCGTATGATTCAATGCTTATCTTCTGCTGTCTCCCATTTTTTAATTTTACTAAAAAGTTTCCTCTAATCGTCGATGGCCTATTAGCTCAGTTGGTTAGAGCGTCGTGCTAATAACGCGAAGGTCGCAGGTTCGAAACCTGCATGGGCCAAATGTTATTTTGTTTCATTCCATTTTGGGTTTAAAATAAGGCTTCTTATAAAAACTTTGCTTTGGGCTTCTAAAAGTACTTTTTTTTTTAATTGGATATGCTAAATTACTTTTTTCCAAAAGATAACTTGAAATCATTCTATGTAAAAAAATAAATTGCATTATTTTGCTTACCTCATGTACAATTTTCTTACTTTGCTTGATCACCAAACCTGATCCTATCAAATGGATTCTGAATCACTTTTGCACTGAGAATATATATAATATATTGATAAATCATATGCTTGAGAATATATTATAAACTCTTCAACTATGATTAATAAGAGTTCTATTCTAGAAATAAGGCCATGGATTACAATGTCTTTTCATATGTGTTTGTGTTAAGCACATAGAACAAGTCTAACAACAATGGTTTGGAGACAAAAAGTAAATTAAGTGCAACTATATATATATATATATATTTTCGCATCAATATTCTTTTAGATATAATAATTAGAACTTTCTTGGTAATTCAATTAGTAAAGTCATAATGGTTACTTGTTTATTATTAAGAGATCATATATTTATTATTATTTCTTTTGATATTATAAAAAAAAGTTATAACACGTTGTATTTGAATATTACACACTGATATCATCAGCTGATTGTTATTATTATATAAAATTAGAATCAATTCATAAGTACTTAAAAATGTATCTATCATAAGAAGGAAAAATAAACCATAAAACTAAATTCACCATGATTTTGATTATTTAGTGATACAAATAATAATGTTACAAAGTAGAACAAACCAATTAGTAGCACAATAGATGATGTATTTCCCCATAATTAACCACTCTCTTAGAAGATGTAGCCTCCATTAGTATAATTATTATTTGATAAATTACCCACTCCAAAAGAAAATGCAGATGCTTGATTTTGCTTAGCTATCTTGCTGCCATTACTAGTATGATCATATTGATGATGCTCGTGATCATCATCAAGATTCCATAATCCACTCCAGAGTAATCCATCATCCACCATAAAATCTGCCCAAGATGAAACCTCTGCAGCAGGGAATAAGCATTGTTCCTCCAAATTTGTAGGGTACATGAAACTCATTTCTTGATTTTGATTTTTTGCCTCAAGGATATTACTATGAATCATTTTATCATCGTCATCATCACTCGAATTGTTGAGTACCCCATTCATGTCAGCACCCAATTGCTGCTCTTCTTGTTGTTGTTTTCGATTGAGAATTTGATTTGCTTTTCTCTTTTCTTGTTTCTTATTACAAGATTTTTCTTTCTTCTTAAAATGGGTTCTCCAATAATTCTTTATCTCATTATCTGTTCTTCCTGGCAAGTATCTAGCAATAGTTGACCACCTACACACATAAACACACCAAAAAATAATAATAATAATAAATAAATGAATAGAAATTAAATTAAATCTAGGGAGGAACAAATTAATAAATTAAAGAAGAGGATAATTTGAGGGAGTTGAATTACTTGTTACCCCAAAGAGCATGCAATTCAATGATGATCCCTTCTTCTTGAGGTGTTATTTGTCCTCTTTTAAGGCCAGGCCTAAGGTAATTAACCCACCTAAGCCTGCAACTCTTGCCACTTCTATTCAAACCTGTAGGTTAACACATCAATAAATTTAAATTTGTTCTTATAAACATATTAAAAACCTAAAAAGCATACACATGGAGCATCTAGTAGTATATATTAATAATGTAGGAGTCAATTGGTTCGAACCCTGAAAATTTCATTTCTTTTAAAAATTTTCGATGGAACAGAATCAAGAAAATTTTCAAAAACATGACTTTGTTTTTGTTGCTTTCAGATTAATATATGTATGTGTGCGTAGCAGTTAAATTACCTGCACACTTAGAAACAGAGCTCCATCTTCCTTCTCCATGCAATTTCACATGTTCACTAAGTAATTTATCTTCTTCAGGAGTCCAAGGACCTTTTCTCCATCCTTGCACAGGAACTCCCCATCTCATCATAGCTACCATGTCTCTGTTCCACTTTCACTTTCTTTCTCTGTATGCTGTCTCCAAATTTTGTGACACAATTGAAGTGATACTTCCTTTATATATATAGAGATAGATATATTCTTATGATGAGCCACTTCAATGTTTTTCATTATTAATAACTAATTAAAATAAGATATATATGAATTGGATATATGATCTCATTAATTAGCACTAGGCACTAGCTGTCTTTTTATTCGAATTTCTATCTATTTTTTTAATTAAGTTGTTTGATATGAGATCATTGCTTCCATATTCTATATGATTTCAGTCCAAGTGCTTTGACAATACGTGCTTACCAGCTCAATATCTCCCAATCAATTACTATCCGACAAGTGTCTTTACAAAATCTATGAAACCGTACAGTGCATGCTTCCACCATCATCGTGTGCAACCTTCCAATGTCACTAATTCAATACCATAAAACAAGTCTTCTCTCCCTCTCTCTCTCTCTCTCTCTCTCTTTTTAACATTGAAAGTTGACAGAGAGGGAGAAAATACTAATTATTTTTCGCCCAAAAAAAATAAATTGGCATCAATAAGGCTGAAAAAGCCCTAGATCAGTACATAAATTATAAATATAACAGCTAAAGTCCATAAAAGAAAACACATCAAACTATCTATAATAGGGTTTTCTTGTCTTGGGCTTATAGCTCATACAACAACCAGGCTAAAATACAATTTTATGGTATAATCTAGAGGAATTTACGTCTCACGTCTTTTTCTTTATTTTTTTTTTACAATTATGTTGCCACTTTTATTTTTTTTTTACATTTTTAGGCTGATTAATTTATTTTTTTAACCTTATTAAAAATCCTATACGATTCATGCAATATTTGCTTTATCATTATTTAATGTTTGATTAATTTTTATAATGACTTTTGTATTTTAATAATTTTCTTTATAATATCAAATACTAATATAATATTAACCATTAAATTTCATTTCAAAAAAATAAATAAATAGTGTATGATATTTAATTAATTATTTATCTATTTTTTTCAAGATATTAATGACTTGAGCTAAATTTTTTTTATTATTTGTTCATTAGTTTGTTACTACATAACCTATAAACTCAATAGCATTTGTTTTTTTTTTTTTTTTTTTTGTGAACTTTATAGCATCAAATTTTGCATATTCTAAATATTTTATGGTCTGTAATATAACTAAAACCCACAATTTATTATAGTTTTATTTATATAAATCTATTATTTTTTATTAATAGTTATTTTCTAAATATTAATTTCATTTTCTAATGAAATTTTCAGGTTTGGTAGCTATTGCAAGCATTAAATTTTTGTTCTCTCCAAAACTAGTAGTTTCATTGGAATATATTGCTTTAACCATCTTTTATATTGTGTTCATTTTGCTGAATGGGATGGTGTTGAAAAATAGTTTAGATTTTGTTCTATTTTAATTATTAGTAAGTAAAAAGAGTCTACCATAAGAAAAAGAATATACTTAAATGCTGAAAGTGAGACTAAGTTTCCTAATAGACTAATGAAGAAGAATGTGAAGGGGAAGAAGAAGAATGTGAACTGGGAAAAAAGACAGAAGCTTTGTAGTTATTAGAACAGTTTGTAGATTTAGTATGTTGATACTATTAGAAGAATTATTGTTTTTTTTTTGTTTCTTTCTATTGAAAATGGGTACATGTTTCCATATTACACAAATGCAAGTCCATTGATGGTGTTTTAATTGAAAAAACTGATTATATTAAATTAATAATATATATAAACATTATTAGATACTTATTATATTTGAAAAGAATACTGAATTTTACAGCAATGTACAATATATACTATGATTTATTCATTCTTCTTCTTTTTTTTTTTAAGAGATTAGTATTCATAATTTATACTATATGCTATAAATTATTTGCTTTAACTGATAAGCTATTTTTGTAAATTTAAATTTCACATAAACAGTAAATTAAAAGAATACTGAATTTTATAGTAATATACACTGTTTGCTATTATTTGTTCATTTTTTTAAATATAAGATATTAGTGTTTCTAATTTATAACATATACTGTAAATTATTTTATTTGATTAATGAGCTATTTTTATAAATTTAAGCCATGTATAAACATTATTAGATATTGATCATATACTAAAAGAATACTGAATTTTATAATAATGTATACTATTTGTTGTTATTTGTTTCTTTTTTTAATATAAGAGATTAGTGTTTTTTAATTTATAATATATGCTATAAATTATTTGTTTTGATTCACGAACTATTTTTGTAAATTTAAGCCATGTATAAATATTATTAGATACTAATTATATACTAAAAATACTAAATTTTATAATAATATATATTGTTTACAGTTATTTGCTAGAATTATACTTTTTTTTATTTAATTTATACTGTTTGTTGTGACTGTTATTTACTTATTTTGAGAATTTTTTAAAATTTCAAGTAAAATGTAATTCTAAAAGTATTTAATTTTATAAATATAAATTTAATTTTTATACGTAACAAACGATACTGTACAAATTCATGAAAAAATCTAATATATAAATTTAGATAAATTATATATAGTTTTCAATCTAAAAAAAGATTAATTGTTGATTCATTTTGAATTTTCATAATTTAAAATTTTAATATTATTAAATTAATTGTTTAATTTTAATTGGAAATAAAACCAATATATGATAGCAAAGAGAAAAAAAAAATCGGACTTTCATAGGCAAAAAAAAAAAAAAGAGAGAGGCTAAATTTGTAAATGAAGAGAGAAGTTTAGAACATTTTTGTAAAATAAAAAATTAAGAGACAAAAAAAAATTTTTAAAATTTTTAGACTATTTGTATAAAAATCCCTATAATCAAACTATAAAAAATAAGTTGAAATAGTAGACAGATTTTTGCTTTTAATTTAATATCTTAAATTCAGCTGCTAATCAACATTTAGAGTTCATTTTTAAATATATAAATTAAATACATAGAAGTAATTTTAAATTCATTAAAGAAATCAATTTTAATGGATATCAACTCTATGCAACCATATAGATTTTTTTTTCCTTCATTCTAAAACATCTGTTATTTTAAATTTTTTTTTTAAAAATATCCGTCGTCTCTTAAGATTTCAATAAAATGTTTATTATTTTTTTTAACTTTACACTCTCTTTATTTTTTATTAAGTATTTATATTAATTATTTTTATTTCTCTATATTAAAATTAAAAAAATATTTTAGTTTTTTATTTTAAAATTACAATAATTTAATAAATTTCTTAATCAAAATCTTAAATAATAGAAATTTTGAAATGGAATGAGTAATTCAAATAAGAATATGCTGCAATATAATTTTTTTTTTTTTTTTAATTATAGAAGGTATATATATGACCTTGATTTAGCTAGCCGAAAAGCTAGTGGGTAGTTGAGTGTTTCCTCGAAAAGGGCTTCTGCTTCAATGGTAGCACACCATCTGTTGAGACAAACGATTCTTTGTTTCGTTTTTTACTTTTAATTGCACGCTTTAAGCATTGTTTAATTGTTAATTATTTAAGAGCATAATGAAGCTTCTAGTATGCTAATTAAGGTAATGCGGTCTTTTAATATAAGATAGAAGGACAGACTTGGCTGAGTCACCTATGTCATATGTGGCCTTTGAGATGACTATAAGTAGCATTTTTGGAATGTTAGGGCATACTTCAATTGGCTATTCTTTATTATTTTAAGTACTTGATATGACTATTTATAGGTAATGAAAGGGAAAGGATTATTCAAGATATCAATCTTGTTAAAGTTTCGAGAACATACTATTTTTAACTGATTAAAATAAAAATTGGGTCAATCAAGCTTTTTATTAAGGTCTTCATTAATTAACCTTTTCTCTTTAATTTTAGAATTCAAATTAGACTAAACATTTAGGGAGAAGTACTTAAAATACAACATTAAGTACCTTCAAATCTTTGAATAATTTTATTGATCAATGACCATCGTACCTAATTTTCATTCATGAATTTTTAACCATCCATTTGTATTGCAATAGTTGGAGGAGATTCATTAATTGAAGACCTTCAAAACATACATATATTAATATATAAATATAAACTTCTAACCATACATGGAATTGAACAAGATATCATGGAAGAAAAAGGCTTCTAGATGAGTATATATAGTTACATTTTTATGGCCCCACACATAGGTCACCCCATAGATTATATATATATATATATATATATATATATATATATATATTATTAGAGATATTATATACATCCTCAAACTTATTTTACAAAACTAGACATATATCAAAATGATAAATTAAATAACACAAATGTAATTTAATATTAAAAAAAAACTCGACATAAATAAGAATGGAATTTGCAGATCAGGTGTAGTTTGATTGGTTTTTAAAATGTGAGAAGTGAAAAGTATCATATTCGAATTTTTCAAACTATAAATAATTGTTATTAATTTGGTGAGAAATGTTAAAAAAAAAATATTATTTTCTGTTGCATAACTTAATATGTTTTTATCCAGTGCTCCTCTTCTTGCCATAAAAAAAAAATAATGATAAGAGCAGAATTTGTAATCCATACATTTCGGTGCAAGTGTCATCATGAAAGTATATACGTAAGCTGCTCCACAAAAATGGAAGGAAAACTGATGAAATTCCTGCTTTACATAGTAAAGATAGTGATTTAAAAAAGAAGAAGAAGATTACTGATTTAGGCTACATTTAGAATTAAATAATGGTATTTAAATCGGGTGTAAAGTAGTGGAAGAATTAGATTACTGTTTTTAGCAAGAGAATTTTTTATTGTTAAGAAAGTTCATTGAATCAGGAAAAGGAGAACGAATTTCGGCAACGTTGCCAAATCCAACATGATCTACACATGTATTTTTTTATTTAGCTTAATATACGTTTCATCCCTAGTTAGAGGAGTTCAATAATTGGAAATATCAGAAGTGTCATCTTCACATTTGTTTGAAATAATACATAATTTCTTCATTTTCTTTTAATGATTCAATTACTTAAATTTATTAAGTTAAAGAGTTCAATTAATTTCAATTGAAATTTCAGCATTTAATTTATATTTTAGGGGACAATTTCAATTTTTTCTTATTTTATATATATATATTTACAATTCATCCTTCCACTTTTCACCAATATAGATGCCTCTGATAATGATTTTCTCTAGTTCTGCATTTGTAACCAATTAACTGCAATTAGGATTTCATTACATTTTAAATTAAATCTTAAACATATAGGACTTCTTTAAAATTGAATTGTCATATCTAAATTTCATATTATTTTCAGTTGTAACAAATAAAAAAGTGAATTATATAAAATTCATTGCTTAATTAATAAACTTCCCTTTTGAAAAAGATGAAAAATAAATTTTCATTTAGTAGGTATATGGTTTACCTGTTGGGTTGAGAGTCTAAACAACTGCTATTTTGAAAAGTTTCAATTTAAAACTTTTTCCTTCTAACTGATAGCCTTTTGAAATTTAAACTATATTACTGTTATAAAAAGTTATTATAAATATAATATTTGTTCCAAATTAATTTTTATATAACTACAATAATAATAAATAATTATTAAAGTGTTATAAATAATATTTGCAAAAATTAATATATTCATGTTTAAAAGAAGAAAAATATAACTATACATAAAAAAAAAAAATTAGTTGTAATTTTTTAACTTCTAATTTCATTATTATTACTATTTATATTACATATTAGAAAAAAAAAATTAATAATAATATGCTCGTTGCAGCGGATTAAAGTTAGCAAAAAATTTTACCAAATAATTATATTTTTCAGTTATCACCATCAATTATCTGTTATTAATTATTTGCAACAATTAACTAAACGGACCTTTAATCCTGTCATTATATACTCAACATATCTAAAGACAACCCAACTAATAATAATAATAAAAAGACACATATATAAAGAAAATCATTTATTAAACTTGTATCCATGGAGAATATCATTGGCGGTGACAAAGGTAGAAACTAACTTTTATATATTTAAGAAAAATGTTAATATAAAATAAAAGGAGCAAATACAATATATAGCAAAATTTTAAAAAATTTTACACTAAAAAATTTTGGATTTTAGAAGTCGGCCATTGGATTTTATATTAATTCTTAGTCATGTATATCAATTAGTAGTTAATTTTTGTATATTTAATTGGCTTTTAACATCTCTCCAAATGTCTCGGCTTTTAAGCATAGTACTCATGAAAGAAATGGTTACTTTATCCACTATATGTGGAGAAGATATCAATGCTTTGTTAAAAGTTTAAGCAAATGCAAATCTCTAGGGTGTTCTGGTTGTTTCATAAAAAGATCAATTAAATGCAATATGAGGTATTGAGTTACTTCTACCTTTGCTCTTTAATTAGTGGGTTTTGTTTTATTAATTTGATTAGAGCTTGAATTCAAATTTTTTTAATTTTGAAAAAAAAAATTATAGTACTTTATTAATATATACAAATTTATCTTTGAGATACAAAGGTAAATAAATAAATATATGTAATTTCAAAGGTTAGGTGTTTTTTTTTTTAGCATTAGAAAATAAGAATTTTACGATGGTGAAATCCAAACTCAAAAATTAACTTGATAAAAGAGTTTATTTTATTGATTATAATTCTATTTTTTAGTCAATTCTTAGGAAATGTAACCGAATTTTGGGATATGTCCTTAAATTTGCATGAAAGTAAAATTTAATTTTGATTAATGCCTAAATAAATCTAAGAATGTTCTTATTGTCGATTATAAATTAAAAAGAAAAGGGTAAAAACTACATATAAAAAAAAATGTTCTAGTAAATTTATGCATTTAACTTGAAACAAGATTGAGAAGCAAAAATGTTTTAATTATTTCACCAAAATTTTGGTCTATTAAATTCTTTTAATATTATAAAATTTTAAATAAAAAATTCAAAATTATTTATTTATTATATTACGAGATAAATATTAATTAAAGTACTAATCCGATAATTAACTTACACAGTACAACAACGTCTGATGATGAATTGGTGACTCTAAAGAAAATATATGTACTTCACTTGACTTGTGACAGTTGGGCAGCAAATTAACGGAATGTATATATAAATGTACAGTAGGGGAGAGAAAAAGCAAATTTAGTTATATACTTCTTATCATACTCTTACTAATTATGTATTTAATTTGAGAGTAATATGATCATTGACTATTATTTATTAAAATTATTTTATTTTTAAGATTAATAAATCTAATATATAATAGAATCCTATATAATAAATCATAAATCTAATTCATTTTATTTTATCCGGGTAAATAAATTATACTATTATACATCTAATTTTATTTTTTAAGATTAATTGTTTATTTATATTATTCGAATTCTCAAATTTTAATTTTTTTTTCATATTTTGATAGGTGAAATTTTAATTTTCTTTCACATTTTATTAGGTCGCTAATTAGTTTTAGACATTAAAATTATTAATTCTAATAAAATTAGTTTTGGATATTAAAATTATTAATCCTAATATCTATTTTTTTAAGTGAATTATATTTTTTTTATCCTACTAATATTACATTAAATTTTGCTCTATATAAATATACATAGTTATTATTTTCATCAATCTAATTCATAAACTTTTATTCTCATTAGTTTTATTCTCATTAACTTTTTTAAGTGATCATGGACTTATCGTATTTATTTGAGAAGTTTTATATCATTTTAATTGAAAACTTCACTTAACATAAAAGTATATAATTTTATACTTAAATAACAAAAAACTGATTATTAAATATTTAATAAGAAAAAAGTATAAGTTTAGAATAAGTATTTATATTTTTAACGAATTCTAATGAGTCGTAATGAAATAATTTTGAAAATTTTAATTGACTGATAACATACATTTATTATTCTTGAAAACAGGAAGAAAATATTTTTTCTTTTCTTTTTCTTTTTTCTTGCATTATTTTTTAATAAAGCAAAATGGATAAAATTATAAATAAGTAATACCAAGTTTTATTATAATCGTAGTATTTTGAAATAAAAATTTATGGGAAATTCTAAAAGAAATTATTAGTTTAAAAAGCAATAATTTGATATATAGATTTGTCTATGTAAAGAATTTAAAAATATTTAATTGAATAGATAATATAAATTATTATTAATTGTTTTACTTAATAGAAATGCCGATTAAGTGATTTGAAATAAGAGAATAAAATTTTTTTGAACTAATTATTTTCTTACAAAATCTGTATGAAAGCAAACTAAAAAGTAAAACTAATTTTGAAATAATATTTTATGCAAAAAATATTTTATATATGCATGCAAATTTTCTAAAATATTTTATGTATAAAATTATATAATGCATGATATTTGATTAAAACAAAATAAATTAGAAAATTATAACAAAATGTATCTATCAATTATTTTACTTTTTTTTAATATATTTTTGAACATAAAAATATCATTTAAAATTATAAAAAACGCTCATTTTTTTCAATATTGTATATATATTATTTTTTAAAATACATTCATGAAACACCCTGAATTTTTAATTATTTTATAAAATTCTATTTTTGTACAGAAATGTATTATTTTATTAATTTCCTTATTAAAGTAATATTTTATTAAATTATAAATGTTCATATTCTTGAATATGCATTATTAATGGTAAATTTAGTATAATATTATATATGTGTGTTATTTGATAATGTTAATGTGGATTTTTGGAGAATTGTAGTTTGGATTATATTTTGATATTTGAGTATTAATAAAGGTATTAATTATATTACAAGTTTGATTATAGTATTTTATCGGATATTTGGATTTCCGTTATAATTATTATAATTATCGTTAATAATGTTATTGATATATATTCATGAGTATATGTTGTAAATTATTATTAATATGTAAATTATGAATTATTGTTAATTATTATTATTATTACTATCATTTTCATTATTATTATTATTATTATTATTATTATTATTATTATTATTATTATTATCATTATTATTATTAGTATTATTATTTTGTATATATATATATATATATATATATATATATATATATATATATATATATATATATATATATATATATATATATATATATATATGTAGGATTATGTTTATATAAATATATGTATATTATATGGTTTAGTATATATATATATATATATATATATATATATATATATATATATATATATATATATATATATATATATATATATATATATAACTAGCTGTGTTTTATGTTAAGTAAAAGGAAGAAGAAAAGGAAGTTTGTGATTGGCCAAAGAAGTGAAACGGGGAGTTTTGAGAGGAAGCAAAACGGGACAGCAGAACGGGAATATATATATATAAAACTAGCTGTGTTTTATGTTAAGTAAAAGGAAGAAGAAAAGGAAGTTTGTGATTGGCCAAAGAAGTGAAACGAGGAGTTTTGAGAGGAAGCAAAACGGGACAGCAGAACGGGAAGCAGGAGAGAGGAGAGAGAAAGGGAGAGGCCGAGAGAGAGAGAGAGAGAGTTGGTGGCATTCCGGCGGGCGGTGGCAAGCACCGCCACCACCGTTAGGTAGAGGAAGGTCCGGCGACCTCGAGGGAGGTGGCAACTCGATAATCGGCGGCGGCACGTTGGCGTACCTGAGGAGAGAAGGACCGCCGGCTACTGCAACTTCAACTCGATTTTTCGGCCGATTTCGGCTGCAGATTCCAACGATCTTGGTGCTGTTTTACTCCTGAGGATGAGAGCTTCATTTTGGTACTTGCCTTGCCCCCTGAGGACCACCGGAGGAGGAGATCGAAAAACGCAACCCGAAATTTTGGAGGCATTTTCCGGTGGCTGGAGGGCGAGTGCCGGCAAGTGGTGACCCTTTTTGTGCTCCTGGAGTTGAGGTGAACCTGCTGGTGTGGAGTTTCCCCTGATCCGCCACCACCGGCGGCGGCGTGTGGCCGGCCGGCGGCGGCGCGTGGGGAGTTCCAGTGGTTCTGTTTTGACGTTCTGGCACGATCTTCGACATCCGTATGTTTAGAATTTGTGAAGGTTAATCCGAAACCCTTGTATTTCAGTTGTTATATAAGTTATTTTATGTTTAGTAGTTCTTAGAATATTGGTTAGGTTGTCGAATCTGTTCTGGGGTTAAGTGTAATTCTTATCGTGATAATATTCTCTGTTGCGAGGTATCGGTGTCTGACGTCTTCCTGGTTCCAAGGCTGCTCTTCTAAGGGAAGCCGGTTGGAAGCGTTGATAGTTAGGTGAGTGATACTCACTGGTATATTATCCTGTTTCCACTTCATATGCATTGCTGTGTGTATATATATGTATATTATGCACTACTACTGCATATATAAGCATGTAACATTTGACTGTAAATGATGAATTGATATTCTGTATTCTATGCCATACTGTGGTTGTGATTGATGGATGGAGGTCAGGAGGATACAATACCACTCAGGATTATGGGATTGTTATGGCTATGATTTGGGATTATGATGGATTCAGAAGATGAGCTATGACTGATGGATGCCGGCCGGGCCTGCTCATCGCCAGGGCTGCTGTCAGTCGAGTCAGGGCTGCGTGGTACAGACCAGTGACGGCCGGGCCCCTTGGATATAAGAGACAGATTATTAGATTCAGAGAGACAGAGTAGGGGGGATCAGCTCCCCATATTGAGTATTGAGTATCAGTGTGGTACTGTGGACCATACCCCATCCTTACTTGATTGGATGATTTGTCTGTTTCGGTGGCATAGTGCATATCATGTGAATTTCAGTTTATTTGAGGGATACCAGTTTAATATATTAGCTGGTATCATTCACTGAGTCGAACGCTCATTCCTGTTCATCTTGTTGCTTTCAGGTCAGGGAATGAGCTGGTGAAGGAATTGTAATTGAGTAGACTGCCAGTCTCTTTTCGGCAGTAGTTTGTATTGTTGAGTAATCAGACATGTATATAATGTATGTACATTTGTAATTGTGATTCTAGAACTCCGCAATGTTACACTTGTAATTGTGCTTTGTGTATTATTTCAGTTATGTATTTTTAAGAGCTGTAATCTTTGGGTTAAGCAGAACCTTTCTGTAATTTATTACTTTCTGGAATATATGGAATAAATGATGTTGGGCCAATTTGATAATTGTATTATGTTGTGATTCTTTTGGTTCTGCTTACCTTATTTGGACCCATAGCCCTTTTCAGTTTGGGCTTTCAGTTGTGTATTTTGGGTTAGGCTTACTACGGGCACTGGTAGCCACGTGCATTTCCCGTGTCCTAGTGCCGGTCACGTATCCTTGGGTTGGGGGCATGAAAATTCATATATTTATATAGAATCTAAAATTATTTTGTGTCATCAGTCTAATTGTATTATACATACACAAATATACAATTTAAATAATATTTATTGTGTACAATTATATTTTCGTTAAATTTTTAAGTTTTCACATGAAAATTTAACTCAACTTGTAATCAACAATTAAAGTAAATTTAGTAATCAAGTTATTTAAATATTGTTCAATGATAATTTTAAAAGTCGACCAATAAAATTTCGGTCTCATAATATTTATTTGAGAAGTTTTATATATTTTAATTGAAAATTTCACTTAATATAAAAATATATAATTTAGTAACAAAAAATTGGTCACTAAATCTAGTGTGTGTGTGTGTGTGTATATATATATATATATATATATATATATATATATATATATATATATATATATATATATATATATATATATATATATATATATATATAAACATTTTCTTCTGAAAATTACTTAACTTTTTCTTAATTTAGATTTTTCCGAGTGTTCTAAATACCAACAAATGTGAAAATTATTATTTGAAACATATAATCTGAGTATAGTGAAGGAAAACAAAATCTATCATTTATAGTATCCCAAAGATAGAATCAGGACAATAAGAAGAGGTACAAAATTCCTTTACCAACAAGGATACAATAACACTATTGTGGTCGCTCTAACAACCCATTTTAATAAAAAGTTGTTTAATTCATCAACAAATATTTGAATATCACATTAATGCTTCCCTACTCTGTTAAAAAATAAAAAAAATTCAAATCAACAATTAAGAGAAATTGAGAAGCATTAGCACAGCCAGGGGATTACATTGGAAAGGAAAGGGAGACTGGATCCATTAGGAGTTTTCCCTTCTCTAGCCTTTCTTTCTCTAATCAAAACCTTCAAAATATTTATTGATCAATTCAAAATCAAATATGATGTAATAGGCTAAATCTTCTTAATTGGGCCTTAGAAAGATAATTTACGAAGAAAGAAAATGGGTCAGGAAGTAGCCAGGTCTAATCAAGAGCCTCCGACGCTCAAGTTTGTAGCAGTTCTCGCCGATGATTAGAGAGAGGATCTCTCCGTTCAGAGGATATTTTAGTAAGAGAAAGAAGATGAGAGAATATAGAGTTCAATCTACCTGATATATGTATTGATTCCTCTCTTTTGTATAATTTTGCATGGGACAAAGTTGACACCTTTTCACAAGAAAGAGAGTATGTTTCTGACAGTCAGTCTCACTGTAGGTGCAGAGGTTGTGGGCACATACACGCCTGTCTTGTCCTTGGGGACATTTAAGTAAATGATTATGTCAAGATATGGGATGTACTGTCTTGGTGAAGTCCTTTCCTGCCAGCTGATGGACGTTTATACTAGAAGCTCTCAAGTACACAAAAGATGGCTTGTCAAGGAAGTTACTTGTAGTTAAAATACGGTAGAGGCCATTAAAGGCCTTCACTTCCATATTAGAGCGAATAGGCTATCTTGGCCTGTCATAGATTGGGCTTCTATTAGTAGGCTCCGACCTCTCCTCCTAAACTTTTGGATTTAGAGTATTTGCAGGCCTTTATTCCAAGGGGTTCATTGACAAAAGAATCATTTTTGTCTCTCATCATAAATAATTAATAGAAACAAAGTTAGTTGTCAACTTTAAAAATTGCAATCAACTTTCTTTTATTTTTTAATTAATTATTATGTATAAATGAGATATTCTTCATGTTTAACTAATTTTTATGTGTTGGACTTCAATAATAGTGCTGATTAGCCGCTCAGAGCAACCATAATTGAGTCTTGAGTTTGTTTGTTTAGGGATAAATGAATTTAAAAAATGTCATTTTGCATTTTAAATTCATGGAATTGTTATATATAACTTAAATGAATTCTAAGCTATCTAGGATAAAAATTGCAAATGAATTCCATATTTTGAAAATTTATTTATGTTGTGAAGAGGGATAAAATATACTTATCTAGGTCCAAATCTAATAAACGAGCTAGGCCAATAAAACCTAACAAAGTTTAGACTGTTGGAACACTTTCAGCCTGTCATTTGTAATACGAATCCAAAACAAATCAGTATAACAAAGTGAAACCAAAGCCAATTTATAAATACCTCAATTGTAAGCATTCAAGAGTAGAAGATCATATAGAAAGATTACGTTCAATAAAACTTTCTGAATATTCAGTTTTATCCTGTCTTGTTCAATTCAATTCCATTTCTTCATTCTAATAATTTCTATTTGATCAGATTTATCTCGATCACATTATATTTGGTATAAATGCATATGTAGAATTCATTATATATATTTGCAAATAAACTTTATTGAAAAAAAAAATTTTTTGGTATCTAAATCATTGTCCTATATCTTAAAAATATATATACAAAGAAAAAAAAATGTTGAGCTTGATTTATCATGTATTTCATTGAATCTTTGGTTATATAAGTCAATCATGGATTTATATTTTTATCATCCTAACATTTGAAATGAAAATTATATATATATATATATATATATATATATATATATATATATATATATATATATATATATATATTACAAAATTGCTTAAGAAAAGTATAATATAATAAAATTTCTATGTTGCCGCCTTCATTCAAAATCGATCCCAACTTTTTCCCCTTATTGTATTTATATTCGCGAATTTTAATTTTAAGTTTGTGATTCTTTGATATGTTAAAAAATAATTTCAATCTTAAACTCTTGTTTAGTACCTTTTTTTTTTTTTTCCTAATACGTGATAGATTAAAGAAAATCACAATGAATAAATATAAAATAATTAAATATTTTATATAATGTCTAAATTTTATTTTTCTATTAATTTTAATTTCAAAAGTCTATAACTAAGTGGTGTTTAATAAAAATGAAAATAACTTTGTATGTTCATAAGGTTGTAGCAAGACAAAACAAGCACAATCAAAAGGTTTAAGAAGTGAATAGTCAAAAGTTTTACTAAATAACTTTTCAAAAGGGGATAAATTGTGAAGTACTAAAGTAGGAACTCGATATCTGCCTCTCCCTAAAATTTTTCTGGACAAGAAGCAGAAACGAGAAAGGCATGAACAGAGTTTAAGATATGACGATATTTACGTTCAGCACGACCATTCTGTTGAGAGGTGTGAGGATAAGAATGTTGAATGACTATGCCCTATTGATGAAGGAAATGAAGCAAGGAAGAGTCCCGATATTCCATAGCATTATCTTTACGAAGAATTTTAATGGTACAAGAAAACTGAATTTTAATTATACTGGCAAAGTTAATATATATTTGTGATAACTCAAAACGATGTTTTAACAAATATATCCAAGTAAATCTAGAGTAGTCATTAATAAATAATGCAAAATATCGAAAACCATTCATTGAAGAACTAGGGGAAGGCCCCCAAATGTCAGAATGAATCAATTGAAAAAGGACAATTTGAAACAGAATTACTAGTATTAAAAGATAAATCAGGTTGTTTGGCAAGTTGACAGTTTAAACAATTGAAAGACTCAAACTTAGTAGATCTTAACAATCAACGATAAATTAAAGGTTGAATCTTACTGGCTAAGGCATGACCAAGACTAAGAGCCATTGATGAATGGAAGAATTGGTGGTTGTAGCAGCAGACACAAAATTCTGAGGTAGATGAAGAGATAAAAGCTTAAAATCCTGCAACCAATCCTAAGAATCTACTCCATTTGTGGATCATGTACCTAACAACTAAAAGAA
Organism: Reutealis trisperma; assembly: GCA_947687605.1. Lineage (NCBI taxonomy): Eukaryota > Viridiplantae > Streptophyta > Magnoliopsida > Malpighiales > Euphorbiaceae > Reutealis > Reutealis trisperma. Next base: position 251,686 of record CANTUT010000039.1, read on the forward strand.
AAAAGGATAACATTTAGTCCGGTTTCACATAATTGACCAACAAAGATAAGGTTAAGTGCCAAGTTAAGAACATAGTAGGTATCAGGAAGACTGAGTGTGGGGGTAGATGTATGACTAGTGTGAGTGATGTTCATTTTTGTTCCATTTGCAGTGTCAATTGGTGGCAAGGAAGAGACAAGTTGTATAGAAGACAAAAGATTAATATTGGAAATCATATGGTTATAACATGCAGAGTTAAAAAGCCAATGAGAGTTACCTGGAGTGACAAATATAATGGCAGGAGAATTAAAAGAGATAACCTATTTGAGGAGAATCTCAAGATCACTCATGGTAATGGCAGTAGAGCCTTCAGTGATAGCAACAATGATAGAAGTTGATCCTTGGACTTAGAATACCCTCATTTTGATCGTGGAGGGCGAATTGGGCAATGCTTAAGAATATGACCAAGATCATGATAGTATCTGCATTCTATAGTATGTGCATTCTATAGTATGACAGTTAGCAAAACTATGACCATACTAATTACAATTCTTACAGATTTGGTTACTAGATTTCTGATGTGGAGAGCGAGTAGTGGCAAGAGCAAGATCAGAACTTAGAGCATTGTCAAAATGGAGACGGGTTTCCTCAAAGATAAATTCTTGTATAACCATATCCAAAGATGGAGTAGGGAGGCACAGATAGCTTCATATGCAGTTCGAAGAGCCATAAGGACTTGAATCAGATGAAGATGATCTTCACTAATTTTGGGCTGAGAGATTTAATACCAAATCGATTGCACCTGAGTAAAAAAATCATTCACAGATTAATCAGGTTCTTGTTTGAGATTGTGAAGTTGTAATACCCAAGGTCTCCATAGCTCATCAGAGTTATAATAATATCATAAAATATAAATTTTATGGGTATAGTATCAATGACATAGTGATAGAACGACAGAAACTCTTGTTGATGCTAAGTGCTTGAGTGTGTACTTTTATGAGATAGGAATATTTATTGTATATTTTATTGAATTAATTTTAGGCAATATGGCTTAGTTTAAGCTTATTATGATATGGGAAGGTAAGATTTAAAATGCCAAGTGAAAGGGAAAGGAAAAAGTTACGAAAAATTTTTAAGTTCGGGAAACGTTTTCGGGTGGGCTTGTTGATGGGCTTTTGGACTCAAAGCCCAAGCCCATGGAGTGGCCGGCCCTAAGGCCTCAAATTTTGGTGGAACTTGACTAAAGAATGGTTAGAACAAGTTAATTAGAGGTTAGGATGAGAAAGGAATTAAGTTAGCCATATTTGTTGATTTATGCCAACTTTACACCTAAGCCTCCTACTTTTCCATCACCATGATTATGTTCAATTTGGTGATAATGGTATTCATTATTTTGATGCTTAGTCACCATACACCTAAGGGCCATCTCAACCATCCATCTTAATCAATCTTAGCCCTCCATTTCAAGTAAAAATGTGACCATTAATTTTGTGTGATTAAATCACCACCATTGATTTTATTTGTATATAAAATGAAATTATGTTAAACCATTTCATTTGTAACCTACACCAAAAATTTCACCCTCACCAAAGACTCAAAACTTCCCAACTCATTCTTCAACTTAGAGCTAAATTTGAAGCATTTCAAGGTGAGATTTATTGCTTAAGCAATTCCTTTCTTTCTTTAGCTTAAGTGTGATAAATTGTTAGCAATTATCCCTTTTCTTTTGATTTCTATGATTGGATTTTGGTAGAATAATTTGAAGGAGAGTTAGTTTGGCATGTTAAGTGATGAAATATGAGAATTGGGGTTAAGGATTTGAGGTTTAATAGGTGAATAATAACAAAGGAAGCATGAAAAATCAATGAAGAGGAAATTACATAAGGTTCGGCCAAACTAGGGTTTTTAGGGGGAGTGTCCAAAATTTTTTTTAACAATATCTAAGGTTATTTGGGATGTTGAAAAGTGGTTTAAAAATGTAAAATTTGAATTTAGAGATTTTATTCAAAAATTAAAATTCTTGAAGGCATAATGCATGATATAAGGAAAGTGTGTAATATGAAGTGTAGTTTGATGTTTGATTGTTATGGTAGGCTTTGCATGACATTAATTTTATCTGGGCAAGATCAATTTGAGATTTGATTGAGAAATTTTGGATTTTCCCCAAATCATCCCAATTTGGTAAAGTTAGGGTTTATGACAATTGAAAGAGATCAATTTCAATTGGTGAATGAATGTTGATTGTTTGAATATTAGTTTGATAAACATGAAATTTAATTAAGGAATTAGGAAGGAAAAATGGACCTAATTGTTTTAATGAAAGGATTTGGACAACATGGGATTTTGAAATAAAGTGATTAAATAATTAATGTGTTTATGTGTGTTATTGTTTGATGTATTGGATTGTGTTTTGGTGATTAGTAGTAGGAAGTTAATGTTAAGTTGAGTTAGAATGAGATTAGTAAGTTTGAGGAGTAGGAATTAATGTATGATTATTTGGGTGTATTTGTAGAATCCAAAGGCAAAGGCATTGCTCGGGATACCGAGGAGCCTCGTTATAATCTACATTAGAACTATCAATATAGGAGCTAAGGAGCAAATGGTGAGTACTTAATAATATAATATGCCTTGTTTCATATACTTGAACCTTTATTGTTCCAACCTTAATGGTTGAATTGTTTCTATGCCTTGAAAAGTTGAATGGCTCATTGATATTCCACAATCTTGATTTCTTGATAAGCTTAATCTACTTATTGAATATTGAACCGTTGATATAATACTTTCTTGATTATTGAGCCAAAGTGAACCAAACATTTCTTTATGGCACTTGGCCAAATGAGTATATATTGTTTGATCTTATAATATGATCAATAATGAGAACCCAATTGATATTATATATTATCCATTGTAATATTATATTTCTTGTGCTTTAAATATAAGTCTAAATGTTGGATCACTTTCCTAATTAAAATGCATTGCAATTCTTTGGCATGCATGATATGCTTTACCAATTATTGAATTAAATATCCCTTATGGCACTTGGCCAATTGAGCCTTATTGCTTCATTTCCTAATATGATCAATGATGGAAATTTTGATTATTTATTGATATATTATCCATTGAATTATTTCATGGATGGAAAGGAAAAATGTTTTTATAATACTGTGATAAGCATAATACCCCTCTGATGTGAGGCAATACATCAGCCTTGTGCACAATGGTAATGAACCCACAGATAGGGTAAAGAGTATCCGAACCCTAGCTGGGAAGGATTTATGGCCCCACTACTTGCGACCCGATCAGTTGTACGTGTGACTGAAATGGGAGTGAGCAAGGCGTAAACCGCCATTCGAATGATAATGTGGGAAACACACCGTTTCCAATAAAGGAAATATTCTGCTAAAAATGCAATAATTCCTGTATATGGAAAACTATTCCATAAGAATGATTCTTGATCCGTTTCATTTCATTGCTATAAGAAATTATTACTAAACCACCTACCACTTGTTTATTTTATACAGTATTATTTTGTACTCGCTGAGTTTTGTCTCACCTCATAGTTGTTATCTATTTTCAAGATCAGTTGATGGTTCGGCAAGGTAAATTCCAAGTTCTACATCTTCGCTTGGAAATTGCGTTGCTAGTTTTGGTGTTATCATCATGTACATATTTTGTTATAATTTTGGAGGTTTCACTCTAAAGCTCCATGTTTTGTTAAAAGTCTGTAATAATGGTATAACTTAGAGTATCATTAATATGTGTGGTTGGGTATTATCTTACTATAGCCTAGATGTATGATAAACACTCACTTAAGTTGCAATTAGTATACTGGAAAATGGAGTTCAAAAGTGATAAGTATGAAAATGAATTTAGACATTGAATGACTATTACATGGAAATTATGGCTACGATCTTGGGTTAAGGATAACGTAATGGTAATAGCTTATGAGTTATAGGTTGTTCTACGGGTTTAGGTGACCTTACGTCTCCCTATGCCCTAGGACAATCGCGGCTCAAAGATAGGTCGTGACAGAAGTGTAGTCCAAAGCTAAAAATAGTGAGCAAGTCCATTGGTTTGATATCGATTGGCCAAAAAATCCCAAATCTCTTTTGTAGTATCAAAGTCAGCAAATTAAATATGGATAGATGGGACATAAGTGGTGCAACACCAAGGGATGATCTGATGATTTTTGCTATCCCAATCTTCAAGACAATCAATGAATTTAGCATCAATTTCTTTTAGATCTCTAGTTGGCTTGATGACATTTCCAGTGACAAGACGCCAAAGCTTGCGACCAATCTAAAAACTTTTCATTTCTTGAACCCAAAGATTGTAGTTGGTGTCATTAAGAATTGTTACAATTGGTTTTGCAATATCCAATTTCTCCATTTAAAGAGGAAGAAGCTGAAATTCAAAGATAGAGACAAAATCTAGAAAAACAAAGTGTAAAAATTTCCAAATGGTGTTTTTAGACCAACAAACTAGAAACGATAGAGAAACAGAAAAATATTCAGAATTGCTATGATACTATGTTATAAAAAAAGAAACTTTGTATTTATGTGTATTTGATACAATGAATTAACACATCTTTATATATACAAAGATGTGAAAGAAAAAAGAAAATAATAACTTAATTAGGAACTCATAATCAAACTTAATTAGAAACCTAAAATATATACAAATATAGTAACACATATTCAAGCCTAATTAGAAACCCATAATCAAACTTAATTAAGCCTAAAATATATACAAATATAATAACAAATCTAATTAGAAACCTAAAATCAAGTGTTTTAATTAGGAACCTAACATCATGTTAACAATTGTTAAACTCGCACATTAAGATATAATTTAGCAGAAGTGTGTATTTTTCTGAAAAATAAACTAATGATTGGTTTCCCTTTCCAATACTAATAATAAGAATAATAATAATAATAATAAATAATTGTTAAACTCATATAAGATTATAAGAATTTCAAAATTAGCTAAAAAATTTTACTAGAGACCAACACCGGCATTCCACCAATGATGACAATTCCTTTGGCTTGTAATGCCTAACCTTTTGTTTTTCAGGAATGGCAATTTTCGAAGCAGCTTTATGTTAGGAGACGAATGAATGAGATGTGATATGGGTAGGCGGCATTTCATTGTTATTACAATTTCAATTTTTCTGTTGGAAGCCTCAACATATTTAAATGACATAATGGAATAAAGTTGTGTATTTCATCAATATTTAATAAATGAAAAACTTGAAATTTTCCATCCATCTGTCTGATTGATAAAATTATTTTTTTTTACTATTTAAAAAAAAATCTTATTCAAATAAAAATACACCTATTGAAAAGTTAAGTCTGTAATTACATATTTTGTATAAGTTAGTTTTTGAAATATATACGTGCCTTGTATGTGGTAATTTTAATTATTTTTCAATTATTTTATATTATAATAAATTATATACATTAGTATTTACTAATATATAGAAAAAAACAATTTGGAGAGAAAGTCAAGAATATGAAGTTTTTAGCGCTTGTATTTTAGAATAAATATAGAACATATTATATTTTTGTACATAGAAAATTAACTGAATTCCCAATCTGTTAACCAATATATATATTCCATACCAAAAAATAATTTGTGTTTTATAGTGTCATCCTATAAAGCAAGAAAGAAATCTAAGATGTATAACAATATTTCATCTTGTAATAGTATTTGGAATTGAAAACATTTTTTTATTCTTGTCATAATTTACAAATTAAGGTATAAATCTACCAAAAGACATGGAATTATAAACTAAAAAAATAAAAGAGAAGGGTTAAGAAAAAGAAAGTTAATTAAGTGTATTTTTTGAAACTTTTATCTTATGTTAAAAGTTATTTATAACTTTTAATTGTTTGATTAACTTTACTCAAATAATGTAGTATCGCTATAAAATAAGCGAGATAAGAGGATGACCTAATTTTAATGGTCCTCAAAGATAAAACATTAAAATATATAGGAGAGGCATGTTTTTATTGTCCCCTATTACTTTGAGATTTTTATTAAGATTTGAATCTTTAAGCATGACAAATACTGAATAGTTAAATTATTAATCCAATGATAATTTTGGCTATTTGAAAAGAAAATAGCAGCTACCACTACTAGTCTTCAAAAAAAAAAAATGGAAATTTAATACAAAAGTCAGACATATGATGAGAAATTTATGTTTAGGAATGTGGAAGGAGACAAAAGTTTGGAAAGCAAATATACAGGGATAGGTGTTTGATGTAATGATTTATATATTCAATAAATTTGTTTTGATCCAAACAAGACGAATGAAGGAGGTCTGAGAATTCAAGTATGTATCCAACGTTAATGCCAAAAGCAAGGGAACAACACACCATTTTGCTAACCAAAAGTTGATGGCAAGTTGGCAACATTAAAATATACAAATGCAAAAGCATATATATATTAGTACTAAATTTAATAAATAATTGGCATTTTTATATTTAATATATTATGGACTAAAAATTAAGAAATGTGCATATATATTAATCAAATAATTAACCTCACATGAGCTAGTTTTTGGAAAATTGGGAAGAAGAAAGAAAGAATAAATCAAGATAGATTCTTATCAAGCACTTGATCAATTCTTGTACTCATTCATTTGGAGTACCTGCATACTTCCAAGAGCATGCTTCTAGTGTCATTGTTACCTGCTCCCCCTTCCAAAATTGATTCCCCTATAAGTTTCTAAGCATCCACAATATCTTCCCGAACTAAGGCAAAATAAAAGAAAACCTCTCCAAAAAATAGCATATAATTAAGGCTAGATGAGTTTATTAAAGCCAGATGTAACCTTATCTCTTGCATTGCTATCACCTTCCCCTACTAATCAAACCCTAAAGCCTGAAGAAAGAGGCATACGGCTAATTCAACTTCTTCTAAAATGTGCTAATCATACCTCCTCTGGCAACCTTCACCGGGCTAATTCATGCCTTTGGGAGATATCGAAGCTTTCATCAGTGTCCGGAGACTCCATGCAACGGTTGGCAGCCCGATTTGCCTCTGCCCTAGCCATCCGTCTTGTCAAGCGTTGGCCTGGCCTATATAAGGCCTTAAACCATGACCAACAATCCAAATTAGACCTAAGTCAAGCCAAGCCTCTTTTTGCAGGTGCATTGCCTTATCTTGGTTTTGCTAATACCATTATAGTGAGAACATTGCTTCAAGCTATGACCAATGAAAGTATAATTCACATTGTGGATTTGGGCTCTAGTGACCTAAATTTGTGGGTTCTTCTTCTTCATAGTTTAGCTTACTTGCCAAAGGGGCCTCCACATTTGAAAATCACTTGTCTCAATAGTGACAAAGCAATTCTAGACAAGTTGGGTCAAAGGCTTATAAAAGAAGCTGAAATGCTAGACATGCCCTTTCAATTTAATCCTCTAACTGTGAAATTTAGAGATCTAACCATAGACATGATTAAGGTAAGATCAGGAGAAGCATTAGTTTTCGTATCAATATTAAATCTTCATGTTTTATTAGCAGAAGACGATCGAGTTGATGCTCATTTTGGAGGTAACAAATCTAATGGAATTAAAGATTGTAAGCTAATGAATGATTTTTTAGTTCTGATTCAGTCAATGTCACCTAAATTATTATTTTTAGTAGAGCAAGAAGCAGATCATAATTTAAGTCGATTAGTTGATCGATTTGTCGAGGGATTACATTATTATAGTGCAGTATTTGATTCAATTGATGCCACTTTAGGGAATTTAGGTGGTGAAAAGAGGATGATTTTAGAGGAAATGTTTGGAAGAGAGATTGAAAATATTGTAGCATGTGAAGGATTGGAGAGATTTGAAAGACATGAAAGATATAATAAATGGGTGATTAGGTTAGCAAGAGTTGGGTTTAAGCCAGTTCGGATGTGGTATAATTTTGATGAGGAAACCAAACAAATGGCTGAAGCCTTTGGTAAAGGCTATAAGATTGTTAGCGAGAAAACAAGTTGGATGATTTGTTGGCATGAACGTCCCCTTTATTCTGTGACTGCATGGACATGTTAATCAATTAGCTATATATATATATATATATTAATTTGGGCTTTTCTTTTCTTTTGACATTTAGCAATGGAAATTATGATTTTGTACAATGAAAATGTAGACCATAGACAGTTTTCTCTTATGTTATTTATGTAGATATCTCCTCAATTTGCAAATTGAATTACTTTGCTTGAAGACATGCCAGTAATAAAGGTTGTCTCAAGTTTTAATTATGCCTAAGATAAGATGGAGCGTTTATTGATCTGGAATTCAGTCATTGAAATTTTAAAATAAAAAAAAAAAATTGCCTTGTAACTTTATATATTTTTGGTCAAACAAAGAAAAAAATTCCCCGAAATAATCTAAAATGAGCTTGAGAGTTAAAAGTCACGACCCCTTAATCTTCAAATTTCTAATTTCTTTTAGTATAATTTTATAAAAAATTGATCATATATTGATTATGTGAAAATTTATCATAAATATATAGAAATTGCCTAATTATATGTAGGATTTTGATGTGAATTATGATATAAAAGATTTAATTTCCTTAAAAAGATTTTCTGACTACGTCGTCGTGTGCTGTATAATAAACATATTAATGAAAATTCTGACTATGATAACAAGTGGAATATTTAAATTTAGAATCCTCTTTCCTTGTATTTTTAAAGGAAAGAAAATTAAGTGTAGTAACTTTAGCAGATAAAGTTGGACGGGTGCACATGATTTTAGATTGGACCACTTAAGGTTATGGATGGATGCATTAGACTGACCCTTAAAAAGGATTTTGAATCAAATTCAAGTGAATTTTTGTTGATTTTGAATCGAATTTTTTTTTTATTAATTTTTCAGAATAATTTTTGATAATTTATTTGATCCAACATTTTACATTTCGAGTTAGATTAAATGGGTTATAAGGGTTGATTTTTATTATCTCAATTATTTTCAGTGGGTTTATGTATTTGAATTTAGATTAGATTTATGGGTGGAATTTAAAATTTATCACCTCTAAAGAAACAAAATTAAGTTAGTCACTCAAAATAATAATAAGACAAACGTAAGTTTCCTAAAAAGAAAAAGTTATTTAACTATAATTTGATTGATCTCTTCTCCTTTTAAAGATATGAATGGTGAAAAAATATCGAATTTAAATTTATTTCCATCAATTTTGTCAAAGTTATTAAAATGAAAATTTATTTTTATTTTATTGCAGATGAAAAAAATAAAGAGTATAGAACAAATTATGTATTATTTTTATGATGATTTGTAGTATGAAAAAGTTTTGAAGGGTGTATTTGGAGTTTCAACTCTTTCGATATGTTTATTTTTAAGGAGAAAAAGAAAAATGAAACCATCCAAAGAAGGAAAAAATAGGAGAAATACCTTACTTTTCATGTTTAGTTGAATGGAGAGATAAAAAGCAGATTATTTATAAGTTAAGTCTCAACTCTTAAATATTAATTTATAAAAAAAAAAAAAAAAAAAGTGCAGCAAATAAATTAAATTTTTAAAAAATTGATATTTTTTAAACACAAAATCCACCCACAAATAGATTTATATGAAGTGAAATATTATTTCCCTTCTTTCTTCGTATGTCATTTCACATCTTCTCAATTTGGGAAAGACGTGACCAATAAAAAATATATTTTAAAAGCATTTTTACATTTTTATCTTACATAAGTTACATTTAACAAAACTTAAATTTTAAATTTTAAAATGTTATGGATAATTTTACAAATTCTAGCAAATAATAGGGTGGATTAGTAATTTTCTTTTCCTCTCCTATTATCAGGACCAAGCACAAAAAAAGAGAGTAATATTTATAGCAACTCTCTAAAAGATTAAATTTATGTTAAATTATCTCATTAATGTCCTTGTTATAATTGTGTTTAGTTGCAATTAAAATTTATAAGGACTAAGTTGGTGCTTTATAATATTACTAGGATAATACTCGTTTTTTATATAGAGCTATTTAATATTTTTAATATATTATTTTATTAAATTAATTATAAATTTTAATTTTAAATATCTCAATTCTATAATTTAAAAAAATTACAAATATAAGTAAAATAATCAGTAGTCTCATTTAATAAAGTAAAAAAAAATGATATACTTAATTCTAATTAATCCACCTAAAAGAAAATAATATTTTAATTTAAAATATGAAATAAACAAAATGAAATATGAGATGAACATTATAATATTATACTATATAATATAATTTTTTTTTATCAATTTCACTAATATATTTAAAAAAATTAAGAAGTATTAAAAAGAAAATTTACATAAACATGAAAATAAATAAATATAACTAAATTTCAAAATATTTAATTGAAAATTATTATTTTAATGATACATTTCGTAATAATATTTTAATTTTTTTAATATAAGTACACATTTTATTAATATTTTAACATTCGTAAAAGTATAAAATCATATTATATATATATATATATATATATATATATATATATATATATATAGACACACACACACATATGTGTGTTAAAGAAAAATCAATAAAAAATAATTAGACAAAAATTTAGGATAAAATATTTAAAAATTAACGAAAGAAAAACTAATATGTTTATTGTTAAGTTATATATATATATATATATATATATATATATATATATATATATATATATATATATATATATATATATATATATATATATATATAACTTAACAATAAACATATTAGTTTTTCTTTCGTTAATTTTTAAATATTTTATCCTAAATTTTTGTCTAATTATTTTTTATTGATTTTTCTTTAACACACATATGTGTGTGTGTGTCTATATATATATATATA